>PVIU01010510.1:0-69660 GCA_004026605.1 Ondatra zibethicus | reverse complement strand
GCGAAAGTTGGCAGATGGAGAACCCATCAACAATGACACCAGGACCTATCTCTTCTGCATGTATTATCTTTTTGAGAACCGAGTCTTTTTGAATGCACTCCTTCCTAGGCCAGGAGGGATGGGGTGGGCCTTGGACTTCCAACAGGGCAGGGCACCATGCCCTCTTTCAAGGAAGAAGGGGGAGGGAGGAGGGGTGGGGGGGTAGTGGGAGGGGACCGGGAGAAGGGGAAGAAAGGAAAAAAATTTTTATTTCTTTAATTATGTTCTTGAATGGAAAAAATAAAACAAAACAATGTATGGAAAAAAAATTAATTACATACTCAGTAACAAAGCAAACATCCACAGATACAAAAACATTGGAGTAACCACCTGTGTCTTATCGGATCACCATGGAATAAGTTAGAATTCAACAACAGTTCTTCCCCTAGAAAGCCTACAAACTCATGGAAACTGAACAGTCAACTACTGAACCACTCCTGGGTCAAGGAAGAAATAAAGAAATTAAGGTTTTCCTTGAATTCAACGAAAATAAAGACACAACATACCCCAAACTATGGGACACTATTAAGGCAGTGCTAAGAGGAAAGTTCATAGCACTTAGTGCCCACATAAAGAAAATGGAGAAAGCACACATTAGTGACTTAACAGCATACCTGAAAGCTTTAGAAAAAAATAGAAGCAGACTCACCCATGAGGAGTAGAAGACTGGAAATAATCAAACTGAGGGCTAAAATCAACAAAATAGAGACACAGAAAACAATCCAAAGAATCAATGAAACAAAGAGCTGTTTCCTTGAGAAAATCAACAAGATCAACAAACCCCTATCCAAACTAATCAAAAGGCAGAGAGAGAACACTCAAATTAACAAGATGAGAAATGAAAAGGGGGACATAACAACAGACACTGAGGAAATTCAGAGAATCATTAGGTCTTACTACAAAAGCCTGTATGCCACAAAATTCGAAAATGTAAAAGAAATGGACAGTTTTTTTTAGATAAATACCATATATGGAAATTAAATCAAGACCAGGTGAATAATTTAAATAGAGCTATAAGTCGCAAGGAAATAGAAGCTGTCATTGAAAACCTCCCAACCAAAAAAAGCCCAGGACCAGATGGTTTTAATGCAAAATTCTACCAGAATTTCCATGAAGAGCCAATACCTATAGTCCTTAATGTGTTTCACATAATAGAAACAAGAGTCATTGACAAACTCTTTTTTTATGAAGCTATAGTTACCCTGATACCAAAACCACACAAAGACACAATCAAGAAAGAGAATTACAGACCAATCTCACTCATGAACATTGATGCAAAAATTCTCATTAAAATACTGGCAAACAGAATCCAAAAACACATTTAAAAAATCATCCATTATGATCAAGTAGGCTTCATCCCAGAGATTCAGGGCTGCTGGTTCAACATACGAAAATCTATCAATGCAATCCATCATATAAATAAACTGAAAGAAAAAAACATTTCTTTCATTAGAAAGAATGAAATGATCATTTCATTAGATGCTGAAAAAGCATTTGACAAAATTCAACACCCCTTAATGATAAAGGTCTTGGAGAGATTAGTGATACAAGGATCATATCTAAATATAATAAAAGCAATATACAGCAAGCCAACAGCTAACATCAAATTAAATGGAGAGAAACTCAAAGCGATTCCACTAAAATCAGGAATGAGACAAGGCTGTACACTCTCTCCATATCTCTTCAACATAGTGCTTGAAGTTTTGGCAATAGCTATAAGACAACATAAGGAGATCAAGGGGATTCGAATTGGAAAGGAAGAAGTCAAACTTTCGTTATTTGCAGATGATATGGTAGTGTACATAAGTGACCCCAAAAACTCAACCAAAGAACTCTTACGGGTGATAAATACCTTCAGTGATGTGGCAGGATACAAGATCAACTCAAAAAAATCAGTAGCCCTCCTATACAAAAAGGATAAAGAAGCAGAGAGGGAAATCAGAGAAACATCAACTTTCATGATAGCCACAAATAGCATAAAGTATCTTGGGGTAACACTAAACAAGGAAGTGAAAGATCTATTTGACAAAATCTTTAAGGCCTTGAAGAAAGAAATGGAACAGGATACCAGAAAATGGGAGGATCTCCCATGGTCCTGGATTGGTAGGATCTATATAGTAAATATGGCAATTCTACCAAAGGAAATGTATAGATTCAATGCAATCCCCATCAAAATCCCAACAAAATTCTTCATAGACCTTGAGAGAACAATAACTAATTTCATATGGAAAAACAAAAAGCCCAGGATAGCCAAAACAATCCTATACAATAAAGGAACTTCCAGAGGCATTACCATCCCTGACTTCAAACTCTCTTACAGAGCTATAGTAATGAAAACAGCTTGATATTGGCATAAAAACAGATACGTTGACCGATGGAATTGAATCAAAGACCCGGATATTAATCCACAAACCTATGAACACCTCATATTTGACAAAGAAGCTAAAATTATACAATAGAAGAAAGAAAGCATCTTTAACAAATGGTGCTGGCATAACTGGATGTCAACCTGTAGGAGAATGAAAATAGATCCTTATCTATCACCATGCACAAAACTCAAGTCCAAATGGATTAAAGACCTCAATATAAATCCGACCACACTGAACCTGTTAGAAGAGAAAGTGGGAAGTAACCTGCAATACATGGTCACAGGAGACCACTTCCTATGTATAACCCCAGTGGAACAGACAATAAGAACAACAATGAATAAATGGGACCTCCTGAAACTAAGAAGCTTCTGTAAAGCAAAGGACACAGTCATTAAGACAAAAAGGCATCCTACTGAATGGGAGAAGATCTTTACCAACTCCACATCAGACAAAGGTCTGATCTCCAAAATATATATGATATGTACTCACTCATTAGTGGACTCTAGCCATAAACAAAGGACATTAAGCCTATAGTTCACAAGCCAAACAGCAAGGTAAACCAAAGAAAAACATATATGGATCCTCCTGGAAATTGGAAGCAAACAAGATCACCGGGCAAAAGTTGGGAGCACGGGGGTGGATGTAGGGTTGGGGTGGGGTAAGGGGAAAAGGAGAGGGGCAAGGAGAAGGGAGAAGGGAAGGACTGGGGAGAGCTTGGGGGAGTGGGAGGGTGGAGATGGAGGAAGGGCAGATATTGGAGCAGGGAAGAAGATATCTACATTAAGGGAGCCATTTTAGGGTTGTCAAGAGACTTGGCTCTAGAGGGGATCCCAGGTGTTCATGGGGATGTCCCCAACTAGGTCCTTGGGCAGCAGAGGAGACGGTCCTGAACTGGCCTTGTCCCATAGTCACACTGATGAATATCACCATAGAAATTTTGTCCGATGGATGGAGATAGAGACAGAGACCCACATCCACATCAGAGCAATGGACTGAGCTCCCAAGGCCAGTTGGAGAGCAGAAGGAGGGAGATGATGAGCAAGGAAGTCAGGACCACGAGGGGTTGGTCC
Organism: Ondatra zibethicus; assembly: GCA_004026605.1. Lineage (NCBI taxonomy): Eukaryota > Metazoa > Chordata > Mammalia > Rodentia > Cricetidae > Ondatra > Ondatra zibethicus. The sequence goes on along the minus strand of PVIU01010510.1, from coordinate 66,182 downwards.
ACCCACTGAGACAGTGTGCCTGATCTAATGGGAGCTCACCAAATCCAGCTGGACCGGGACTGAACGAGCATGTGATCAAACCGGACTCTCTGAATGTGGCTGCCAATGGGGGCAGACTGAGAAGCCATCGATAATGGCACTGGGACCTGTCTCTTCTGCATGTATTGGCTTTTTGGGACCCTAGTCTATTTGGATGCACACCTTCGTAGGCCAGGATTGAGGGGGGAGGGCCTTGGACTTCCCACAGGGCAGGGCACCATGGCCTCTTGTAAGGATGGAGGGGGAGGGTGGAGGGTTAGTGGGGGAGCGGGAGGGGAATGGGAGAAGGGGAGGAAGTGCAAATTTTTGAATGGAAAATAAAAAAATAAAAAAAATTATTTTATGTTGGGTGATCTTACAAGGGCAGAGGGTAGATATGAAAGAGACGGGGAGATGAATGGGATTGGGATGCATGGTGTGAAGTCCACAAAGAAGCAATCAATTAATAATAATAGTAATAATAATAATCAGGAAATCAAAATCAATCACTAGCAAGCAACAATAAATATTGAGACAGCTAAAACTGTCAAATTTTCAGCTGACTAGACCAATGCAACCTAGCAGATAAAGTAATAAAATAACCATTGTTCTGGGGAAAAGTCAATACCAACTTTGAAAAACATACCTAGTTAATTTCCAAACTGAAAACTTACCAGCAACAATAAATATATAAAATAAATGATCTACTTCCAAAAATAATTGTAGAACAAAAGAGCCATATTACAGAATATTTAAAAAGCTGAAGGCTGGAGTGGTGGTATGTTGGAAGCTTGCATCTGGTTCCTCCCAGACTATTTGACCTTTTCTCTTTGAGTTCTCCTTGAGTTACTCTGTCCATTTCTAACACCAGCTACAAGTGTGAGCAGAACTTTTGGGTCCTGTGAGACCTTTCAGTGAATTATCAAGCCTGAGGATGGCTTTGGAAATCACTGACACACTTGATTGTATTGATTGGTCTTCAGTTGCCTATAATGCAGTCCACTCTTGCTAGCTTAAGGAATAAATTCTGTGTTTTTAAAATTGCTGCAATAACTAAGAAAGTAGATAGGGCACTGAATAGCCATTTAAATGCAAGGACTATACTACCTTTGTTAGAATCAGAAGGCTACCAAACCAAGAACTTGCTTGCTATAAAATAATAGTTCTAATTTTGATTCATACAGGAAAAATGGCTGCCTGGCTTTTCTCTTACCTCAGCCAAGTGAAAAACAGAATCTAAATAATATCTGAACTACTTCTTGGGACCTGAAGTTGTAATTTGCTTTTATATAGTTCAAAGAAGGGATTGAGCATTCCCAAGAGTGAGACAATACATAATATTAACATTTTATGTTAAAAGATGTTGTTAAATATCTTCCTTAGCAAACTGCAATATAATTTAGTATGTAAGTGAGCTTCCACCTATGAGGAGGCTAAGGCAGGAGGACCTTCAGGGCCAGCCTGAGCAATATAGTGGGACCTCACCAGCCAGTCAACCTGTACCTTTGAACTTAAGTGATGCTCTTGTAAGGCATAGAGAGATATCTAAGCCAGTGGCTTGCTTACTGCACACCTGAGTTCACTTTTGAACAGCTGGCCCAGGCAGCACACACCTGTAATCCCAGCACCTGGAAGGTGAGTACAGGCAGATCCATGGAGCACATGGATAATCATCGCAGCCAACTCAAGTTCTAGGCCAAGGAGAGATGTGATCTCTAAACACAAGGTGATTGGCTCCCCAAAGATGGTATCTGAGGTTGATCTTTAGCCTCTTCATGAATGCACACATGTGCAAATGCACCCATGTGCAAACACATGTACCCATGTGGCCCATACCCCTCTATAAAGGGAATGTTCTCATAAGCTATACTGGAGTCTTGCTCACTCAGAAAAGCTAAGCTTTTGGCTAATCACAAGATGCAAACTGCCAAACATGTTTAAATAAGATTGGGGTGGACATCAATTGTGCTCTTCCTGGGTGACACTTCCACTGCCTGGCTCTAAGTATTTCTTGGCCATGGTGGAGAACAGAGTTCTCTAAATAGGTGCTCCCCATTAATCTCTATTAAATATAACTTGTCTGATGATTTTCTTCTCCTAAGACTGGTGTACAGAATGCAGTTCTGGTGACACCTGGGAGTGGAGAGTTGCTCTGAGGCCCCTGCCAAGGCAGATTGTGCCCACTGATCCTTGCAGTGAGTATAAGTTCTATCAAATTTGCGTTACAGGATTTGGTATTTTGAATTCTTAAGTTTGTGTGAACGGTCCTTAAACTGAACTGGGCTCAGGGTTGGATTGAATCCAGTAACTGACTGGGCCCAGTCAACTTCAAGTAGGTTCGTTCTAACCCAAGGACTCTGGAATCCACTCTCGGGGTCTCCAGCTAATTTTGCGTAAGAGTTTAGGAATCAGAATATCTATATTCTTAGTTGAATGGATTACCTTTACTAGAGGTTAGAATGAAATGTCTAACATGGGAAAGTTTGGAAATTACATGGAATTATTTACTTGTAGAATAAACTAGAAAAGAGATTGAAGGATTTCCCCCTAACTAAAGCTATGGGATGAATTTGTACTTGCTGTGTGGAAATGTGTAGAAGTGAGTGGGTTAACTTCGCTAACCTAGAGCTTCCACAGAAGACAAATGAAAAGCTGAAGACTCATGTGGCTAAAGTGACCCTAACTCTTTGCTCTTTATCTTGAATATGGAGTCCATTGACCTTTCTGCTCAACTATTTCTCAGGCTGTTAATAAGAAGCCAGGATGGAGACAGACACCTTATAAAATGAGTGTGACCAGGTGCATTTACCAGCTACCACTGAGTTTTTTGCAATCATTGTCTAAAAAGATAAAAAAGCAAAGCTCTCTTCCAAACCCAGTGAAAAACCCTCAAAAGTTTATGGAAGACTCTGGAACCATCGTGAGGGTTTATAGTGGAAATCTTTGCAATTTTTATGTACTTATTGGCAGGATATTGGGGCCTGGATGGCAACCCTGGAAGAGAGAGACATCTAGGAGGATTTGAAACTCACCTTACCACAAGCCCCTTGTTAAACCAGCCAAAAGTATTGTTGAAAAGTTACATTGAATCCTCAAGGTATTCCTACAAAGGTATACATTAAAAATGATTCACTAATTTTAGAATTTGACAGACAAAACCACCACCACCAATAGCAACCAAACTTCAAGATCAACTACTTTCAGAGTCTAGAGATTTTTTTTGATATTTTTTTCACTTTTTATTTTATTTTTTTAAAAAGAAAACAAACTATATTTTTTCATTGTACATACCAATCCCAGTTCCCATTCCCTCAACTTCCCCTGCACCCAAGCCCCCATCTACTTCTCAGAGAGGGTAAGGCACTTTGCTTTGAGGAAGGACCAAGGCCACCCCTACTATATCTAGGTTGAGCAAGGTATCCATCCAAAGAGAATGGGTTCCAAAAAGCCAGTACAAGCATCAGGGATAAATCCTGGTGCCACTGCCAATGGCCCCGCAGTATGCCCCAGCCACACAACTGTCACTCAAATTCAGAGGGTCCAGTTTAGTCCTATGCTGGTTCCTTCCCTGTCTGGCTGGAGTTGGTGAGCTCCCATTAGCTCGGGTAAGCTGTTTAAATGGGTGTTGACCTCTTTGCTCATATTCTTACTCGTCCTACTCTTTGACTGGAATTTGAGAGCTCAGCCCAGTGCTCTGCTGCGGGTCTCTGCCTCTGCTTCCATCAGTTGCTGGATGAAGGTTCTATAGTGACATTTAAGATAGTCATCAATCTGACTACAGGGCAAGGCCAGTTTGGCCACCCTCTCCACTATTGTTTAGGCTCTTAGCTGGGGTCATCCTGTGGTTCCTGGGAATTTCTCTACTGCCAGGTTTCTTGCTAGTCCCATAATGGCTCCCTCCATCAAAATACCTCTTTCCTTGCTCTCCCTCTCTATCCTTCCCCCAGCTCAACTATCCTGTTCCCTCAAGTTCTCCTCCCACCTCCCATTACACCCTCTCTTCTCCCTCCATCCCCATGCTCCCAATTTTGTCAGGAGATCTTGTCTATTTCCCTTCCCAGGGGGATTTATATATGTTTCTCTTAGGATTTACCATGTTACTTAGCTTCTCTAGGGTTGTGGACTATAGGCTCGTTATCCTTTGCTTTACAGCTAGTATCCACTTATGAGTGAGTACAAACTATGTTCATCTTTCTGAGTATGGGTTACCTCACTCAGGATGTTTTTTTCTAGTTCCATCCATTTGCATACAAATTTCAAGATGTCATTGTTTCTTACCGCTGAGCAGTACTCCATTGTGTAAATGTACTACATTTTCCTTATCCATTCTTTGCTTGAGGGGCATCTAGGTTGTTTCCAGGTTCTGGCTATTACAAATAATGCTGATGTGAAGAGAGATGAACAAATGTCCTTGTAGTAAGGACATCTAGTTATGGCAGCACCATTTGATGAAGATGCTTTCTTTTTTCTATTGTATACCTTTAGCTTCTTTAAGTAGGACAATTTTATTAGTTTAAAAGAAAAATATCCCAGGACAGACAAGCTGTCCTTCCAGAACTTGCAGAACTCTTGGCTGCAAGGTTTGTAGGGACTGGCAGATTACGGAGCTTGAGAAAATATTTATTTATTTTGCTGTTTTTTAAAATTATGTATTTATTTTACATAGTTGCATATTTTGTCTGCATGTATGTCTGTACATGCCTGGTACATGTTTGGCCAGCAGAGGGTGCCAGATCTTCAGATACTGGAGGTGTGGATGGCTGTGAGCCACCATGCGGGTACCAAGAATTGAACCCCAGCCCTCTAGTAGATCATATAGTTCTTTTAACCACTGAGGCTTCTCCAGCCCTAGAACAAAATTTGTAAAGCAATCTGGATTTCATAAATAAGGGGTATTTTCTGTAGGAGCTGAGGAACGTTTCCTGTTGTATTGAAAATGGACTGACTTTATTAGCCTAGTTAGAGAGCAGAAGCGGGGTAGGGTCTGCAACAGGACTTGTCAGCCCCCACTGAGAGTTTATTTCCTCACCCATTAATATTTTTATTGATTATCCAGGAATTTCACATCATGCCCCATCATCCTATCTTCTAGTCCTCCCAGGTCTGCCCCTCTGGTGACATCCCCTCCCCCCCAAAAGAAAAAAAGTCCAATTTATGTTGCTCATGTAGTCACTGAAGCATGGTCAAGCTCCCAGTGGCCAACCCCTTAAAGAAAATAGTCCTTCTGCATCTGCACCCCCACCAGAAGCCATCAACTGTGGAGAGCTACCTGTTAGCATCCTTATCATAATTTTTAAGAGTTCTCTTCAGTGGCTTTCTATCTAGACTGTTATTATTGGGGGGCATGGGGTGGGGCAGGAGAAGAGGTTGTCACAGAAGCCTTCTATATCTTTCATTCTCAACTGTGAGTCTGCAGTCATCAATACCACTGCAAAAGTAGCTTTCTAGCCCTTTAAGTCAGCAGGAGTATGGATCATGGACTTCCACATGGTTTCTGGAGTCAGCACAAACCATGGATGTCCACATGCCCATTGGTGGTAACATGTGCCATGGACCTCAGCATGGTCTCTGGTGGCAGTGCAGACCACAGACATTAACACGGCCCTCTGCTACAGCACAGGTTACAGATACCATCATAGCCTGGGAGGCAACACCCAAGAGAAGGATAGCAACATGGCCTCCAGAGCAACATGGGCCATGAACACCCATATGGTTTTCATTGATAGCCCAGCCCACTGACATCAACATGGCTTCAGGTGGCAGCACAGACCACAGATATCTGCTTGACTTTTGGTGCTGACCCACTGACATTAACACCATCCCTGGCCACAGCAGGACCACAGGCCTTATCACGGCCCTCTCTGGCAGCATGGATCATGGACCTCAACACAGCCTCAGGAGGCCACATACGCCACTCACATAAATGTGACTTTTGGTGGCAGCATGGCCTACAGACATCAACATGGCTTTAGGCATAGACCAGGAATATCCGCATCATCTTTTGTGGTTACATGGGCAACACTCTCTGGCCACAGCAGGACCATGGACATCTACACAAACCTCAGGCTTCAACACAGCTTTGGGCAGCAGGGCCCACAGACACCAACATGGCCTCTAGGGGCAGCACAAAGCACAGAGGTCTTTTGAGGTGGCCCAATCCAGAGAATGAAACACTCTTCATCTTGGACATCCTGTTGTTGCCTAGAACCAGGGTGATCATGCGGCAGGGTGGCATGTTTGGGAGCTAAGTGTGCAAGCTGCAGGCTGCTACATCCCACCCTGTTGGCTCTACGTGGCCACTGCATGGTCCCTGTCCGCTGCAGCCTTCTCTCACACTTGTCCCTGTGGTTGCATCTCTAGTTCCGCTGTTCTCCAAGGAGCATTCACCATGCCGTTGCTCCATCTTTCCCACCTCTCCATGGCATATTCGTTCATAGCAGTGGCATTGGAAACTGCAGTGTGTCACACAGTATGTACTTCCCCCCCCAAACAGCTTTCTAGGCAAATATTCTTTCAACCAGTCGTGGTTTGGTCCAAGGTTTCTGGTTTCTGAAGCACCATACATCCTGGACCATTGTCTCAGATATCCTGCTGTTGCCCGGAGTCAGGGTGATGTTGCAGCTAGTGTGCTTCTTTTTATGGGAAGGGTTAAAAGTGTGAGACCTATAAAAACTCAGATAGGCCGTTCTAAAATTTTGTTCAAGTGACCCCAATAGTCACTGAAGCTTGGTGCTTCACTGACTCTTCTCAGTGTGGAGGGTACATTTAAATAGACCATCACCCTGCGTGCCAGTGTTTGTCACACTTGGCTCGTGTTAGCTTGAGAGCCAAACAGATGAGCCTGTGGGTTTGTTAAAGAGTCAGGGCAATGAATAAGGTTGTTTCCTGTAGCTCCAAACCCTAGTACCTTGTTGTCCTATAGGTTCACAGCTTCAAAACTGAAACCAAAATGCTCCTGCTACAGCACAGGTTACAGATACCATCATAGCCTGGGAGGCAACACTAGATAATCAGTCACCTTGTGGCACCCACAGCCTGTGCAATGGCCACAAACACAACTATTACTAGAACCAAAGCTTTCTGGAAGAAAGGAGACACAAAAGCGTGGATGTCTGATCATCAGACGCCCCAAATAGAACGGGCAGATGCCAGTCAACTCCTGTTGCATCCTTGTTCCCAGCAGAAAAGCAACAGAGTTAACTGAAGGCAGCAACCAGAGCAGGTTGTGGCCCGGAACTTGCGAAAGCAGCCGGTCTCTTAATCCTGCAGCCTGGCTGCCCTGTCACTGCTTTGTTCTCTACCCTCAACTATCCAGGAGGAAGGTAAATGAAGAAATGTAATTCATATGCCGCATGTGTATACGCATGTGCAGAGATAGATACATGCAAAAAGCCAATGCGGAACAACATTGGAGGTAAGCCAAGATGCCCTGCAATGTCTCTGTTGCTCTTACAGTGGCATGACCTCAAAGAGAAACCCCCAGTCAGCACTTCTCCAGAACAGTTCCTACACTGTGTCTGAAAACAGAATGATAGCCCTTGTCAGAACAAAGACTTCTTTGTTTTCTTTTTAAGTTGAGAAGTAGGTCGGCGACTGCAAAAATATCTAGCAAAAAAAATTTTAAATTTCACAAAACTGAAAGCTCTAAGATCCCTCTCCAATGCTCAGCATCAAATATGGATCATAAAATAGTGGCAGCAATAATGGAAACAGCTTATAAAAGGTGCGTAGGTTGCAGGCTATACCCAGAGGTATTCACTAGAAGGGTGGAAACAGTTACCAAAGGATTTGGAAGCTGTGATAAGATGTTGTGTCGGGCTGTGACAAAGTCAAATGTCAATTTAATATAATTATATTAATTCCTGTTTTCATTTGTATGTGTGCCTGATGCATGCATGTGTGTATGCTTGCGTGTGTACGTACGTGTGCATGTGTGCATGCAGTTCTATGAGGAAGCCCGCCATTGCTGTTAGAGGTCCTTCTAGATCACTGTCCACCTTAGAGCAAGGCCAGGTCTCCTGCTGAGCCCAGGGCTTCCTTTGCTCCTAGTCTAGCTAGCTGGCTTGCTCTGCTCTGGGGAATCAGTGTCTTGGCCTCTGTGTGCTGGGATTATAGGCAGGCTGCCAGACCCACATGGCTTTTGCATGGATTCTGGGACTCTGAACTGGTACTTACACATGACTGACAGGGCCTTGAATGCCTATTTTATAAACTAGCTTTATCTGAATACCAGGATCTAGATCACAACGTGGGATTCAGTTATGAAAACTTAAATGGCGGTAGTGACGTAATTGGTAATGTAGTAATGTAATTTTTTTTCTCTTAGGAAGTGAAGGCTTTGACCCTAACCCGGGAAGCAGGTAGGCTAGCTGCACACCTTCGCCATTCCTCCTGCATCTCAAAATCAAACCCCCCAGTCTCATCCTCAGCTGTGCAGCAGAACACCCCTGGGAGCGTCTCTCATCTTATCTCGAGTGGATTCCACAGATCTTCCTCTCCCAACCTCCCTCCCAGCTCATTGCATAACCCCTGCCCCCGACTCCAGCAGCATTCCCTGGGAAACAACTGGCCACAAGGGGAAGGGAAGGCTGGGGAAACAATAGGTTAACTGCAGATCTCCAGGTCTCCCTCTGCCCCTCCAAATCCAATGCTCCAGTCTTATTCCTGGGATTGGAGCAGCCTCCCTTCCCCCCACGCACCCATCGCCAGAGGATCACATAGCTCTTCCCTTCCAAACTTACTTTCCTCTACCCACTAGCGCCCCGGTCCAGCAGGCATTGCCTGGAAACCCACACGCCACTCTGACAAGGGAAGCGAGAAGACTAACTGCAGATCTTCACCTCTCCCTCCATTCCTCCAAATCCAGGCCCCAGTCTCATCCCCAGCTCTGTAGCAGGCCTTCTGCTGTGACCTCTCTGCACTCTCTGCCTCCATCCGCAGGGGATTAACTAGATTCTGGCTGGCTTTCCTCCCTCTTGTAGTCCCCGTGCTGCCCTCTGCCCATCCTTACTCCTAAGTCTCAGGACCTAATACCCAGAACACATCTTATTTGGAACTCCCAGTGGGCACACATATCAGGACTGTAGATTTTCCTACCAAGCACCACAGAGCCACCACATTCCCCTAAGAAACAGGGAAACAGAAATCAAGGAACAAAACATTCATCTAACAAAGATCGGATATCAGCACCTAGAATTATGATCTTCCCAATCCCAGATGCCTTGATGCCAGCATGAAAACACAGTCAATTACAGCCCAGTAATATGTCTCCATTAGAATCCAGCAACTAAAGACCTTAAAAATAGCCTTTATGAACATGATAGAGGCCTTTAAAGGGGAATTGAATAAACACTTAAAGAAATCAATGAAAACACAAGCAGTGGAAGGAAATGAATAAAACAGGTCAAGACCTGAAAGTGGAAATAGAATCAATAAAACCCAAACCAAGGGAAATCTGGAAAATTTAGGAACTTGAACAAGAACCACAGAGAGAAATCTTCATCAATCAAATACAAAAGATAGCAGAGAGAATCTCAGGCATTGAACACAGTCAAAGAAAATAATCTAAGACCAACAAAGTCAAAAAAAGGAAGATACACAGACACACCCATACACACCACCACTACCATCACCACCACCACCACCACCAGCAGCAGCCACAACAACATAATAACAGAAACCAACAATCATTGGTCACTGATGTTTTTCAACATCAATGGTATCAATTCCACAAGAAAAAACTAACAGGTCTAGATGGGAAAGCAGGGTTCATCTTTCTGCTGCATACAAGATCTTAACATCTTAGCATCGAAGATAGACATCATTTCAAGGTAAAGGGTTAGAAAAAGATATTCCAAGCAGATGAACCTAAGAAAGAAGCTAGTATAGCCATTTTAATATCTAACAAAATAGACTTCAAATCAAAACTAATCGGAAGAGATAGGGAAGGACAATACATACTCAGAGGAGAAATCCAACAAGAGGGCATTACAATTCTTAACATCTCTGCCTCAAACACATGGGCACACAAGTTTGTAAAAAAACACTGCTGCAACTTAAATCACATATTGACTCTCACACACTTATAGTGGGAGAGTCCAATTCCCCATTCTCATCCAGACAAAAACTAAACAGAGAATGCTGGAGCTAAATGATGTTAAAAATCTAATGCACCTACCATATTTACAGAACATTTCACCCAAACACAAAATAATATACCTTCTTCTCAGCACCTCATGGAACTTTCTTCAAAGTTGACTACATACTCAGACACAAAGCAAGATTCAACAGAAACAAGAAAATAGAAATAACACCTTTCATCCTATCAGACCACTGCAGATTAAGACTGGATATCAAAAACAACAGAAACAACAGAAAGCTTATAAATTCATGGAAATTGAATAGCTCTCTACTGAATGAAAAATGGGCCAAGACAGAAATTAAAGACTTTCTAGAATTCAATGAAAATAAATTCACAACATACCCCAACTTAAAGGACACAATAAAGGTTGTTCTCAGAGGCAAGTTCATAGTACTAAGTGCCTACATAAAAAAAAAAAAAATGGAGAGCTCTCACACTAGCAACTTAGCAGCATACTTGAAATCTCTAGAACAAAAAGAAGAAGTCGCGCCCAAAAGTAGTAGGCAGTAAGAAATAATCCAATTCAGGACTGAAATCAATAAAATATAAATGAACAGCAACAGCAATAACAACAAAATATAAAGAATCAATGAAAGAAAGAATTGGTTCTTTGAGAAAAATCTATAAGATTGACAAACTCTTATTCAAATTAACTAAAAGGCAGAGAGAGCATATCCAAATGAACAAAATCAGGAGTGAAAAGGGAGACATGACAACAGATACTGAGAAACTCCAGAGAATGATAATGACATACTTAAATAACGTATGCCCCCACAAATTGGAATCTCTAAAATAAGTGGATAATTTTCTTATTATGAACAGCTTACCAAAGTTAAATCAAGATAAAATGAGCAACTTAAACAGACCTATGACTCTTAGTGAAAGAGAAACAGTTATTAAAAATCTCCCAACCAAAAAAACAGCCCAGGGACAGATGGATTTAATGCAGAATTCTTCCAGACTTTCAAAAAAGAGTTAGTGCCAATACCCCTTGAATTATTCCACAAATAGGGACAGAGGAAACATTGCCCAGTTCATTACAGTTAACAGCAAGCACATAGTCAACATCAACTTCAGTGGAGAGTAATTCCACTAAAATCAGGAACAAGACAAGGTTGTCTACTCTCTTGATCTATTCAGTAATGGAAGACTTAGCTAGAGCAATAGGAAAACTGAAGGAGATCACAGGAATACTAATTGTAAAGGAAGAGGCTCAAGTATCTTTCTTTAAAGATGATGTGATAGTATATATAAATGATCCCAAAAATTGAACCAGGAGACTTCTACAGTTGATAAACACTTTCAGCAAAATAGCTGTATACAAAAGTAACTCAAAAAAAAAAATAAGCAACCTCCTATATACAAATAACAAATGGACTGGGAAAAAAATCAGGGAAAGAACATTTTTCATAATAGCCTCAAATAATATAAAATATTTTATGGTATCTCTAATCAAGAAAGCGAATAACCCGTATGATTAAAACTTCAAATTATTGAAGAAGGAAGTTGAGGAAGATATGAGAAACATGCTCATGAATCAGTAGGATTAACATAGTAAAAATGGCCATCTTACCAAAAGCAATCCACAAATTCAATGCAATCCCCCCCATCAAAATTCCAACACAATTATTCTCATATCTTATGAGAACAACTATTAGCTTCATATGGAAACACAAAACCCAGGATAGATAAAATAATCCTATCAGGGAGGCATCATTGCCCATGATTCCAAGTTGTACTGTAAAGTTATATACTAAAAACAGTGTGGTGTTGGCATAAAAACAGACATGTTGATCAATGGAATTGAACTGAAGACTCAGACATAAATTTATACACCTATGGACACTTGATTTTCCATAAAGAGGTCAGAAATACACACTGGAAAAAATGACAGCACCTTCAACAAATTATACTGGTCAAACTGTATGGCTGCATGTAAAAGAATTCAAATAGATACTTATCACCCTGTGCAAAATTCAACTCCAAATGGATCCAAGATCTCAACATAAAGTGAAATACACCAAATACAGTAGAAGTAAAAGTGTCAATAACCTTGAACTCAGTGACACAGGAAAAGACTTTCTGAACAGAGCACCATCAGCACAGGAAGTAAGATCCGCATTTAAATTGGACCTCATGAAACCAAAAAGACTCTGCAAGGCAAAGGCCACCATCATGCAGACCATGCAGCAGCCCATAGAATGGGGAAAGATTTTTCCAAATTTCACATTTAATAGAGGGTTAATATCCAAAATATATAAAGAACTCAAGAAATTAAATATCAGAAAATGAATTATTTCAAAATGGGGCACTTTTTTATTGATTTTATTGAGCTATACATTTTCCTCTGCTCCCCTTCTTTTCTCTCCCCTCCCCTTCAACCCTCTCCCATGGTCAATGGGGCACTTTTAAACAGAGAATTCTCAATAGAGGAAACTCAAATGGCTGAGAAATACTTAAAGAAATGTTCAGCACCCTTAGCCATCGGGAATGCAAATCAAAGCTACTTTGAGATTGCATTTATACATATTAGAATGGCTAAGATCAACAAGTGACAGCTTATGGTGGATAGGATAGTAAGAAAAACACTCAGACAGTGCTCCTGGAAGTCCAAACTCGGATTTGGAAATCTGTGTAATGTTTTTTCAGGAAGATGGAAATCAATTTACCTCAAGATCCAGCTATACCACTCTTACGCATACACACAAAGGATGCTCCATCCTACCACAAAGACACTTGCTCAACCTTGTTCATTGCACTGCTCTATTCATAATAGCCAAAATTTGAAAACAATGTAGATGCCCCTCAGCAGAAGAATGGATAAAGAAAATGTGGTACATTTACACAATGAAATATTGCTCAGATGTTAAGAACAGTGACATCATGAAATTTGCAGGCAAATTGATGGAACTAGAAAAAAAATCATTCTGAGTGAGGTATCCCAGATCCAGAAAGACAAACATGGTATGTACCCACTTGTATGTGGATACTGGCTGTTAAGTCAATGATAGCAAAGCTACAATCCATAGAACCACAGAGGTTGGCTTTAGAGTAAAGTATTAGAGGGAACAGACAGGTCTTGTTAGGAAACAAAAATAGAATACATAGTTATGAGTGGACGGGGTGGAGTTGTAACAGGAAGACCAAAATCAAATGGGGGGGGAGAGTGGGGTAATGTGGAGAATATAGGGAGAGATATCTAAAATTAGGGGCCATTTAAGGGGTAGTATGGAAACCTAATACAGTAGAAGTCTTCTCAAATTTCTTCACATATGAAGGTGATCTAAATTAAATCCTCAAATAATGAAGAAGGCACAACTCAACTGAATATATCTCTTGCCACCAAATGAAGTTTCTAGTACTAGGATTGGGTTATATCTAACTGAAGACTAAAGAGGCCCTGTGTGAATCCCCAAACAACCCAGGCTATTGCTAAGACCATAGGTTGCTCTCAAACTGAAAGGAAGGCCCCATGTCTGAAAACAACACCTAGACAGCTAATTGAACACAGAAATATCGAGCTGGCGCCTACATTGAACCTTAACCCCTTTGTTCCAGCATCTCTGGTACAAGAAGGTACTTTTCATGCTACCGAAAAGGAAGCATAAACACCAAGCCAGCCACAAATCCTTTGATCTACAGGGTGTCCCGCCTGCAAGATATGCTAGGGTAATGGTGGCACAAATCTTGTGGGAGTAACCAGCCAATAACTAATTTGACTTATGGCTCACTCCATAAGATAGAACCCATATCCAACATTGCTTGGGAGAACAAGAACCTGAAACTAGTTATCCCAGGGACATAGGGGAAAACCAAGGACCACTGGTCTAAAAAAGAAAACAATGTAGTAATAAAATGGCTCCTAATAATTTTATGATACTCCCTGATCAGTGAATCAGTGAGTGCCTTGCTCAGCCACCATTAGAGAAGCTTCCTCTGCAGCAGGATAGAAACACAGAGAGTACAGCCAGATATTACACAGAGAGCAAGAGACCTAAGAACACTCAGCCCTAAATGGGATGTGTCACCAAATACCTCCTGTTAGGGCTTCTTTTTCTTCTGTTGGTTTGTGTTGTCCAACTTTGATGTGATAGTGTTTGTTTTATCTTATTATATTTTATTTTAAAAATGAATGAATGCGAACTTAGCCACTAGGCTAAAGGTTAACAACTGAACTGTCATTTATACCTTCTGGCAGAGGGGAAATCAATTTCCTCCAATGAACTGACACTGGGTATATCAACAAACCCAGGGAAGACCGCATGTTCAGTAGCATATAATGGACTCCACAGTTTTTTTTTTAATGTGCTTTTATTCAGTTACAATTTGGTGTGTTGCAGTTTTTGCGGGCTTGTTGCTGCTGCCTGTATGCAGTCCCTGTTTCCCAGAGGCACAGGGGTGAGAAGACACAAAGTCAACGAAGTCAATGGCGCAGACTCGGGGAGATTCCAATACAGAACTCTTTATTGTAAACAGGTTGGGGTTAGGGAAATTAAGCTGTTGCAGGAACGTTTCTGGTTAGTCCTTTGGAAACTGGTGGTCACTGCTGGTGTGTTGTGATTGGCTAGCAGTGCGCGTCATTAGTTACCGTGCTTTGGGTCTGCTGACCCGTTGTCTTGGCCAATTGTGCTTACTCATTGTGAATTTGAATGCGCTTGCTTGTGCTTGCACTATTGCCCTGCTTCAGTGTGTCTTTCTTTTTGTGCGTTGTTTTATTTTGTTTTCTTGGTTTTTGTGGGTTTTATTGTTGTATTGGGTTTTTGCTTGTTTTTGAGAAAGAACTTAAAGTTGAGTGGTTAGGGAGGGGGAAAGGATCTGGAAGGACTTGGAGGAGGAGGAGAAGAAGATATATGTTTACATTAAAAATTTTTAAATAATGAAAAATTTAAAAATAAGTAAAGGCTTGGATTTTGATTGTGAGCCAAGCCATCTCTCCAGCCCATTCAACAAGAGAAATTCCATTCTCGGTACTGGAAACCTAGCAAGCTAATCAGTGTTAGTGAAGTTACGGTTATTGGAGGAGAATCTACAATCACTAATTTACTAAATCAGCATAATTTCTAACAGTAATCTATGAATTTGTGTCCTTATACCCACCGACAAGTGTAGTCTTTGCTCCTTATCAAGCGATTTCTTTGGCACCATGAAAGGCTACAAAGTAATTTATAATTGTTAAATTGTAACAATTTTTGGAATAAGTGTCTGTGAAATTTCCTCATAGTAGTAAAACTGAATTCTGTGTACCATTTTAACTAACTTCCTTGCAATTTGAAAATAATTCAGCATATTGTGTTAATTTCAAGAAAAATTTATTGACCATTATGAAACAGCTATAGTGTTCTTTACAATAAAATTTAGTCTTTTGTGAGTTGAAAATTAATCAAAAGGCAAAAGTAGATCAGAAAAACATTTCTGCATTTTAAAGTTGTTCAGTTATATTGCTACAAATGCACAGATGCAACATGTTTCATGAGCTGCATCCATTCTGTCAGTCAAACAGGAACACCCAATCTTCAACAAAGTATGGAATTAATATATTTAAAAACTGTGAATAATTCCTAGTCCAATTTCTTCATAAAGACTCTTTTATGAGTTGGGCCAATCTCTGGAAGGCCTAAAATAGGAAAGAGATAAGAATCGAAGACATTAGGATGTTACTCTGGGAAGCTCTTTGGTAACGTAATCTGCAAACATAATCTAGAGTTTGGACTTCTCAAATCTGTTCATATATAAAGCTGAGCAAGCTTATGGACAGGAGATTAGTAACATGAGAAGCAATTAAAAAGAGCACACGCTGGGAGCCTGTCCTGGTACATGCGCGCGCGCGTGCGCACACACACACACACACACACACACACACACACACACACACACACACACACACTTCTGAAGTAAAGACAGGACATGCAGGGGGCCTGTCCCCAGCACACACACACACACACACACATACACACACACACACACACACACACACACGCACACACACACACTTCTGAAGGTCAAAGGCAATGCTTGTTTAATAGCTCTTTGTTTTGTGTTTTTCTGCACACAGTCTAGATCTTTTACATCCATTTTTCTTCATAGAAATAGACCAATGACTTATGAATTTACTGTTCATTTATGTGATCCCAAGAAGAAAGGAAAAGGTACTGCCCCAGAACCCAAAACCTGATAGAAACCCCCTCCTTTAGTACAGTTCAGTAAGTCCTGGCCAGTTACTCGCAAGACAACAAACTTTAACTCTAGTTCAGTTTCATTTGCCTACGGATGCCTGGCAATAGTTCATGACTGGTTCACTAAAATCCAGCTTTTAGAGGTGTAGGAAGACAGACATTACGTCATTTCTGACTGCCAAGGGGCACATACACATCCAAGATCAGAGCCAGGAGGCTGTGGCTGAAGAGCATACTCACGATATCCATCTGCTCTGGAGTAACCAGAGAGAAGGAGGCTCTGAAGAAGGAAGTGGGGGCTGAGCTGTCGATGAAGAAGCCATTGCCAGGAACAAATAAGACCTGTGAAAGGGTGTGGTAAATAAGTGAGCACACCACTGAAGGAAAACTAAAAGAAAATGCATAGAAATGTAGCATTATTATGGGGAGGAATATTTTAAGCTTAAAAGCCATTATTGAAATAATAAATCACAATAGAGAACAATAATATACAAATGCATGCAATAGACAAGCCCAAGTGCATAGAATCAGGAAAAGTATTCACTATTGATATGATCAATGTTATTTCTTCTTCACATAAAAAGAATGCATAGTAAAT
Organism: Ondatra zibethicus; assembly: GCA_004026605.1. NCBI lineage: Eukaryota > Metazoa > Chordata > Mammalia > Rodentia > Cricetidae > Ondatra > Ondatra zibethicus. The sequence goes on along the minus strand of PVIU01010510.1, from coordinate 49,252 downwards.
GAGAAGATTTAAATGTTCATCGGACAGGTTAAAAAGAAATGGTAAAATAAAGATAAGTGGCTAACCTATCTACAAAAGTAACATGAACGCAATCCTTGAGATTTCTAACTGGGAGCCGAAAGACAACTAGATAGTGACCTAGCAAAGAGCAGGGAACAGTATTTCAAGGAGAAACCTGGAAGTGTAAAGGCCCTGGGAGAGGAAGAAAATGGTACGTTTAAGGAAACTGAAAGGATGCAAATGTTGAATGCACGAAGAAGATAAAAATGTTAGTACGTGTGTCCAAATGGGTGCTGAGAACAGCAAACTGCTCTTCTCGTGACCACGACGGCAGGGACCGATGAGTGACCGGGTGCTCACTCGCTCTTCATGCTAGATATACGCACACTTTATTCCCTTTCCTGACTATGTCCGTTCTTTCTTCCTTCCCTCCCTCCCTTCCCTCTCTTTTTCTCCCTTTCCTTCCCTCCCCCATCCTCATTTTCATGTTGGGGGTTGAACCCAGGACCACACACATTCAAAGAGTGCACTTCGCAGGGCAGTGGTGGCGCACGCCTTTAATCCCAGCACTTGGGAGGCAGAGGCAGGTGGATCTCTGTGAGTTTGAGGCCAGCCTGGTCTACAAGAGCTAGTTCCAGGACAGGCTCCAAAGCCACAGAGAAACCCTGTCTCGATAAACCAAAAAAAAAAAAAAAAAAAAAAAAAGTGCACTTCACCCTCCCAGTACCCCTAGCCACTCCATTCAATATTTTCCTTTATAAGAGTTGTTGTGGTCATAGTGCCTTTTCACAGCAAGAGAAACCCTAACCAAGACACCTGGATTATGCTGCTTGGCTCTCTCGCTGGCCCAGGAAAGGGTTCTGGCTGTTTTCATCAATAAATCACTGGGCATGTAAGACACCCAAAGCTACATTTGTGGTAAGGAGTGACTCTGAACTCAAAGCAAAGGAGGATGCCTGAAATAGGTCGCTGAGAATGACTGTATTTCCATCAGTTTAGTCAATCTGAATTGTAACTTCAATATTTATCAAATTTTAACAATGAGACAATCTTCCTAATATTCCAACATCATACATGCCTGGGCCATAAAAATATCTTTTCATTTTATTCAAAGAAATTAGTTCAGAGAAATAGTGTAAATATTCTGTTGGCCATCTCCCATTTTTACCTCTTTTTTAATAGCCTTTTCTTCAATCAATTCTTTTGTATCAGAGATCCCCTTAACTTTAATCCACAGAAACATCCCAGCTTTGGGAGCATGCCATTCTGCCAAGCCTATGAACAAAAGAAGACAGGGTCTCTAGACATTTCTGATGACACCAGATGAACAGTCCCAACAGCATGGGGCAGTAGCTGTAAACAAGGACTTTTAGACAATTTGTTTCTGCGAAAGCTTCTCAAACATGCGATTTGATGAGACTCCCCCAAACTGATGTTCTGGGGTAAGGGGATGACTGAAGGGAGACAGTAACTCCTGGGAGCAGTGAGCGCTGTCAGCCTTCAGAGAGAGCATGAGATTATGTGTGTTCTCTGTCACTCAGACTGACACCCACACCTAAGACAAAGGGCTGTTTCAATTTTACCGTCGATCCTTATTCTTTCTGGAGTCACCTCGGATTTCATAAATTTCATAAATTAAATATTAAACAAATATGTGTGGTTAATGAATAGAAGGCAAAGGATTTTAATGAATTTAAGATTTTAAAATTATGCTATACCACTTGTCTTTATTTGAGCTTAGAAACAAAGTATTTCAGGAACAAATTTTTGGAACAAGTAAAACTTTCTGAAAGTTTTTGTGGAAGACGAATTTTATTCAGCTGCAGGTAATATTGCTGGTTAACTTTTTGACTGAGATTTTTTGTTTGTTTGTTTTGGTTAATCTTCTTAGAACCACAGAATCTGGGGTCAACACTGTAGCCCAGCTGGTAGAGTGCTTGCCTTGAGTGCATGAGACCCAGATTCTATTGCCAGCACCTCCTAAACTGGGTGTGCTAGTATACCCCTGCAATTTCAGCACTTGGAAAGTGGAGGCCAGGGGATCAGAAGTTCAAGGCCAGCCTTGGCTTCAGAGCCTATCTTTAAAAAATATATTGTGGCAGATGGCAGATATGGTAGAAGTCAAGGGTTGGTAACGTGGCACTTGTACCATTCTCCTTAGGGCAGCCTTTCCTCTGCAAGAAAGCGTCTACACTACAGTCCACACTGTAGGACCCAGCCATGATCAGCTAAATATGAACAGATCACCCCTTCCAACCACTATTACCTGCCACAGTAGGACTCAGCCATTGATAAATTTAATAGAGGCCTGAGTCTCAGTAGTTTGCCCTGAAGCAATACCTGGTTGCAGGAAGAACCACAAACTGAGATTACCCGAGCACCACCCAAGAACAGGCCAATCAAAGGAAATGCCTAACGTTCCAACTGCTGTAGATAGGATCACCTGCCAGCGCACCTCCAGGACACCCCTAGACAAATGCCAGGCAATCAGGGGTTCTGAACCTCAGAAACCCCTCACCCCCACCTTTACTACTATAAAAACCCAATTCTAACTGAGCTTGGGGCTGTCTGTTTATTCCAATACGTTGGACATTTGGAGATACAGAGTTTGCAAACTTGCATAAAATAAAGACTCTTTGCTTTTACATACGGGACTCGGTCTCCTTGTTGACTTTTGGGGGCCTTCGCAAATTTGGGCATAACCCACACCAGAACTGACCACAGGCCGTGTCTGTCATCCACCCCAGAGGTGCGATTGATTATGTTTATGTTAATTCCAAATGTTCCCGACTCACCACTTAACCACTTGTCTGCAGCTGCCAATATGGCACTCCTCTGGTCCCTGTAGAAATCAATAGTTCTAGAAGACAAAGACAAGACATTGGGTTCAGATCCAGACACAGTCTGCGAGGACTTGCTTTTCTGCTTTGATTGAAATATTGACTGCTTCATAAGAGAACATTGTATTGCTTTGACATGTGTCCTGAAAAACTTAAAAAACTTCCTTCCCCTTTTGTTATAGAAAAGTTAAACTATAAAAATATGAATAGAGCGAAATCCGTTTCTATATAAGATATGGACTATAGATGCAGCGGAAGTAGTAGGGCAGACCTCTGTGTTTAGCTGGCTGAAGTTATGTCATCTTCAGTGAAGGAGAACACTTGAGATGAAAGGAAGCTGTACTGCAATGCTGAGTCACTGGTCTGGGAAGGGGACCCAGTTTCTGCTAGTCTAAGAGGCTCAGGAGGCACCACATTTACATCACAAACGCAATTCACGACCATTTGCCCTGTGCCCTTAGCTGATTATCAAATAATATGTTTATATGTGTGGATTGATGTGGGATTCCCCTCTGTATGCTGAAAATATATTTTATTACTATTGGTTAATAAAGAAGCTGCTTTGGCCTATGGCAGGGCAGAATATAGAAAGGCGGAAATCCAAGCAGAGATAGAGGAGGAAAGAAGGTGGAGTCAGAGAGATGCCATGTAGCTGCCCAAGAAGCAAGGTAACAAACCACGAGCCTTGTGGTAAAATATAATAGAAATGGGTTAAGATGTCAGAGCTAGCTAGAAGTCTTTCAGCTAAAACAGCAAACCCTAACCTGGACCACTGTGGTGTGATGTGGTTGGACAATAGTTCAGGCCAGACCTTGAACACTACTGAGCAGACTTTCTATGTGAAAAGAAACTAAGACAAAAAGACAACTCTGTGTGTGTGATTTTGGACATTGAAGAAGGAAGAATGACGGGGATAGAGAGATGGCTCCATGGCTAAGAACAGTTGTTACTCTTGCAGAGGACTGGGGTAGGATTTCCAGCACATACATAACAGCTTATAGCCATCTCATAACTAGTTCACAACAGTGTGTAACTCTGTGGTTCCAGGGGATCCAGTGCCCTCTTCTGGCCTCCCAAGCACGGGGCACGTGGTATGTAACATATATACAAGCAAACGTTCATACACACAAACTACAGATAAATAAATCTTTAAAAGAGAAGGAAAAATAATAAATCAGAACATAGCATCATTTGTGCTTTGTATTCTGTGGTCTTATTTTGATCACAGATATTTTAACAACAGACCCAATACCTGTCAATATGAGCCAGGAAACCCTCTTCTCCCCATTGGTATAGAAGCTGTGATATCATGAGCTGAAAGAGAGAGAATGGTCGTGATGCTGTCGTTCATTCTCAAAACCGAGGTTGTACTTTCTAAACACAGAAGCAACCACTTACACATACACACACAGTAAGATGCAACAAGGAGCCTGGGTCAGATCTGTGACTTCAATAAACTTCATTAAAGCCAGGACAACAATACTCAGGCTCAGTTAATAAAATGCTCACTGCATAAGCACATGGGCCCGAGTTCAGGCCCTAGCACCTTTGCACAGAGCTGAGCATAATGGTGTGCACTTATGACCCCCTTGCTGGCGCTTGGGGCAGGGCAGTTCCTGAGGTCTACTAGCTAGAGTGAGAGATCTTGTCTCAAAGGATACCTGATGCTGACCCCTGGCCTGTACCTACCAGTTCACACACAAATGGCCACATACACATACAAAACCAAAACAAAAAAGAAAGCAAACCCCCTCAAATCTAGAACTTCATTATATGCTAGGCTCTGCTATAACTTATTAATATATCTGTCTACTTGAACCTTGATAATAATCAATGAAATTTAGTTCTGTTTTGCTGATGAGGAAACTGAAGCACAAAGCTGAATTTTCTTCATGTCAAACTGATCATGAAGTTTGGATTCCAAGACAGACTTTCAGTTCCAGATCCATGCTATGGGTTGCTGGACTATAATGCCTTGGCAAATTTGAAAACGTGTATAATATTCTCTTTCTTTCCTTTTGGGTTGTGTAAGGGATCAAACCCAAGACCAAATCACTGTTAAGTGAATACTAAACAAGTTTTATCCCTACTCCTCCAAACATATACAGCAGGTATTTTCTATTAAAGATTGAAAGATTTTCTATTTAAAATGGAGGAGCTCTAAAAGTTATACTACATTTTTGTTGATAAATATAAAAATATGAGAAAAGCCCTTTGGTAAAATAACAGGATGTTTATAGGATGTACAATATAAAAAAAGTATCCTGTGAGTTATAAACTTTTCGTTTTGAGGGCCAAAGATATGGTACAGTCAGTAAATGTCTGCCATGCAAATACAAGGACCTGAGTCCAGATTATCCCAGTAAAAAGCCAGGCACAGCAGCTGGGACCTGCAATCCCAGCACTGGGGAGGTGGACACAGGTGGATGCATGGGGCTTACTGGCAGCCAGTCTAGCCAAAAAGGTGAGCTCCAGGTTCAGTGAAAGACTGTCTCAAAAAATAATGTGGAGAGCAATTAAGGAGGACATCTAGTGATCTGCACACACGATGCACACATGCATGTATGCTCACCCACATCCACATATACACGAACAAATGCAAGCATGCACAAAAGAAAAGATCTCATTCTCAAGAGTATAGTAATTCCCAAATCCAGTAACTTTTCAAAGCTCGAGAGGAAATTCCTATACGATCTCACTACTTAACTTTATTTTAATTAAAATGCTTTCTGATACACGACTAGGCAGTTGAGGACTAGACAGAAAACACCCTAAACAGGCTTATTTCTTCACATCCTTATAAATCCCAACACAATAAAGCCAAAGTTTGAATTACTTCATCAAATTTAGTTCCATAGGGTTGTTGTTTTTTTTTTTATCACGCTTATTAATTGACTGACTTTTAGTGTTCTTCGCAGACAGATGAGTCTGCCCTGGCTCATAAGGACTCTGGGAAGGCAGCATGACAACATGGGCTTATATGATTTCTCATTTTCTGCTTAGATTAAACCCCTCCAGGTGCTGGTCTGCTCATTCTGTCTTGGAGATGGAGATTCAGCATTTGGTTTTTCTTCCCTGTCGGCTTAAGTTAATCTTATTTGTCTACATCTGATTCTGATTAACAACAACAACAACCACAACAATAACAACCACCACCACCACCCTAAGTTGTGCTTACCTGTGAGAGAGTACAGGGATGCAGCGATGAGACTTGTGTGTGCAAAACAATCCTCTCTATTAAGGACTTGGGGCCAGTCATAAACCCTACTCTCAACCTGCACAGAAAGAGAGAAGGCTTTATACCAATTCCACACCAACAAGTAATGGGAACCATTTTGCTGATCTCACAAGAAAAAGAGTGATGACCTGGGGACAAATAGATCTTGATGACTTAAATATTCTAGTCAAAGCACTTACTTCTTACTTCAGAAACACTTAAATTTAAGTATATATTATAAAACAATGTGAATATCATTAAGAATTTCTAATCATGGTATTCTAATGCCAGCTTCCAAAGGGTGCTGATCACCCTCCTACAACATAGACTACTAGCCAAGCATCTTTGAATACTGAAAATTATAATAGTCATTGTAAAAATAATACTTAAATAAAACAATCACATGCCTATTAATGAATTTCAGTCAAGTGGAATACAAGCCTTCTAAATGAGAAGAAGTTCTTGAACTAAAAGATTTGAGGTGAGCTTCATGTTAGAGATGCAAGCCTTACCCAGAGGAGATGATCTTTGAGAAGGTGTCAGCTCTGATCACACGCCCATCCACATCCATGGAGAGAAAGGTTGGTACCCAGGGCTTAAAATAGGAAGAAAACCACTCTGATCATGCAAGCTCTGATCACTGCAAGGTTGCTTTGCACAGAGTGGAGAAGGCAAGCAGCAATAGCCTGGGCACATACAGCAGCTATGTCTTACCTTGTTCTAGGCCCTAAGACCTGCAATGTATGTGTTCTTATACTAGTGTCTGTCTGATCTCAGGGTTTCTCTGCTAAGTACACTCACAAAGGTTTCCTTATTGGCTCAAGATGTCATTACTATGAATTTGGAGAAACTTCCAACAGGTCTGCCTCCCCCGGCATTGAAGTCTGGGGTTATTAGATTTAGGTGAAGGACTTGGGAGAGATGAGCTCAGATACAGCGGTGATCCTTGGAACTGACTAGAAAGAAGGAAACTGCTGTGAATGCAGGTGAGCGATTTAGTTAATGTGCTAAGTACTGCGTAAAGAGGTGCTAGCCATTCTGAGCATGGCAAACACTGCTCTGGCAGGCCTTTCTTTTCTCCCCATTCTCTCTGCCTTGAAAAAAACTTTTAGATTACATCCCTAAAGCTTGCCCCCAACATTGGTCTACTCCGTTATTTGGCTGCTTTCCCCCTCTGAGGCTAACTATCAAGGCCCAGCTATCAAAATATTGAAGTTAAGCAATCAAAAGCCCCCTTGGCTCTCCTAATTAACACACCCAATTAAAACTGAACATCTTATCCTAATACAGGGTTTCTCCTTTTTACCTTATAGACTGTTGTTTGCTTATGAGCCAACCTCTTCTTCCTCTCCCTTGTTCTTTTCCTTTTCTCCCTCATCATCTACCTCCTGTCTTTGTCTCTTACTCCCTGCCCTCTTTCTAGGGCAAATACATCTTTGTTGCTCAGAACTTGGTCTTGGGGGTTCCTGAGCTTACTTTTCCCTAGAAACACTAAGATTTTCTTTGAACATAGGGCCAAGTGAGAAAGGGGTTCATGGTTACACTCAGGGAGGGAGGGCACAGCAAACCATGCTCTGCAAAAGCACGTAGCAAAGAAGTTTTGTGTCCTCTCAGTAGATGTCAAGGGCAGAACTGCTTCCAATCAGAGGAAGGGATGGATGTCTGTAGTCCTGAGAACATGCCCTGGTTAGGCCCTGGAGCATGGACCACTACTACTGTCTGCTGGAAAACTGTTATCATCGTGAAATACAGATACACTTACAGTGAGGATGACTTCAAACACCCTTGATCCTCTAGATAAGGTTCAGAGTAGCTGACAAGGGCGCAATTCTCCATCCATGGAGAATATTGACTGAGCACAGCCCTACTTCTCCTTCAGCGTGAATGCCACCTCATTCCCCCTTATCTATCAGCCTAGTCAGCCGCCGTTACCAGGCTGAAGGTGAAGTACAAGATCAAACCTATGCTATGTCAGAGGTTAATATGAAATAGGATCTGGAGTTCGGCACCACCAGCCTACTTGGCTCTGCTTGTTTAAATGGATCTTTCAGAGAACTAGCTACTATTCCAAAGGCAACTAATTTCTAGAAGGAGAATTCATACAAAAAAGAAAACTGACAAAACTGGAAGATTGAAAAACCATAGAGAGCGCACTAACGATTCATGTTTATTGACTCAAGTCAGGTTCACGTCCAATGCAGCTAATAACTTACCACAATGATCTTTCGTAAGCCTACATACCTTGTTGAACTGGAGAAAGTAGTAAGGATCATCTTCGATTATGAGGAAGTCATATTTTCTTGCAAGCTAAAAGGTTAAAATAATATATTTATTTCTTAAGAATGTCTAAAATTACTGGAATCACCATTCTTTGTTTTCACTCATCCGTTCATGATTTCATCCATTCAGTTCCTGTTATCCCAGATGTTGAGGCTGGATATGAGTGAGCTGCTAAAGGCTCTTTTTCTCATGCAAGGCAAGATGTGCATAAGCCAGTTGGACAGTGAGTGTGGATCAAATGGAGGTCATGCCTGAGGAAGAGTGACAGGGCTAGCATGGCTAGTCTCAGGTCAACTTCACACAGAGTTATCTTCAAGTGAGAAAATGCCTCCATACGATACAGCTGTAAGGCATTTTCTTAGTGATTGATGTGGGAGGACCCAGCTCATTGTGGATGGTGTCATCTCTGGACTGGTGGTGCTGGGCTTTATAAGAAAGCAGGCTGAGCAAGTCATGAGGAGCAAGTCAGGAAGCAGCGCCCCTTCATGGCCTCTGTGTCAGATCCTGCCCTGTTTGAGTTCCTGTCCTGACTCCCTTTGATGAAGAGCTGTGATGTATTAAGTGTAAGCCAAACAAATCCTTCCCTTCCCAAGTTGCTTTGGTCATGGTGTTCATCACAGCCATAGTCACCCTAAGACAGCAAATTTCTCAGGTCAAACTTCTGGGGAGCTCTTCCGGACAAGGTAACAGAACTCAAGATGATCAATTAGTTATGAAAATATTGGGGAAGAGGTTTCTAAACTGAAGGATGAGTGAAAGGAGAGATCTGTGAAAAAAAACTTGGGGGGATTAGTAGACAGAAAAGGAGAATATGGCTTTGGCATTTGGGGAGAAGCTAAGAGAGAGAGGGAAGGAGAGGGAGGGAGAAAGAGAACAGAGTAATGGCGTCACACAGTTTTACAAACTTATAATGGAATTATTTAACTTTTAGAAATTTGAAAGTCACAAGGCAGACTTTTTGTTTACCATACCGCAGGGCCTAGGACTGGTTGCCATGCAAACAGTGACCAGTTAGACACTAGGAGTCAAATGCAACAGGGCGAGTGATGATGTCATGCTGTCACACAGTGCGGAGAGACAGTGGCTTAGGAAGTGGAGCTAGGAGTAGTGGTGGAGAAAAAGGATCAACTTAGAAGAACTTGGTGGTGGGGTCCACAGGATGAATCGTATTTAAGAAGGGAGAAGGGAGACTAGAAAAAAGAAATGAAGGGAATTGGTCATGGACGGATCCATGCTCGAGAGCACGGAGGGGTTGGTTGTACATGAGAGGTTTAGGGTTGGGGCTAAGGAAAAGCTGGGACAGTTGGGCCAGGTTAAGTTTGAAATCACAATGACACACAGGGAGTTCAGGGTAGAGATGGAGCTGAGCAAGGGGGGCATCGCCTTATGCAAAATGAAATTTATAGCCATGGGACTTGATAACGCTATCAGGGAAATGTATAGATAGCACAGCTCAGGAGAGAGCCTGAGAGATAAAATAGATATAACTATCAAAGCAATGTCTTGAACCTTTATGTTGTCCAGGAAAAGGCACTGGTTGAAATCTGACTGTGATTCCACTGCACACAGTTAGGTTCCATGTAGCTAAACAGTGCTTAACACTTATTTTTAGAACAAGTTGTAGGGAAGGTTAGGGACTCAGGGACAGCAGAAGCCTTACAAAAAGCATATCTTATTTTTTCAGATTTATGTAAAGCTCTGTAATGCTTGATATTAAAAGTTGGCAAAAGTGCAGGGCCGCATAGGCACCTACAGAGATTTTAGAAAGAAGAGTCCCCTATTGGTTTTTAATTTTTTTTGTAGCCCAGAGTGATGATGAGTAACAAATAGACACCACAGCAAGTCTAAAATAATAGAGGGAAAACACAATCATCCAGTAACAAAAAACCAAATGTGTTCTCGTAACTGGTGGTCAAGAATGCCGCTTTCCATGTATTAAAATACCAACTAAATGAAAGTAAATCCAGAGACAAAAGCTGTGGCCGTTTGTTGTGCGTTACTTTGGTCGGAACCTTGGCATAGATGGAGGAGTCCCTTTTATTAGAAGCTGTCTTCCCTGGAAACAAGAGGGCAATAGGAAAATCAGCTCCCAAAAGGGAAAGAAGAAGGCTGATCACATACTTGCCACCCTCTCGTAAATACCTCATAGATTTCCTTCTTGCGGGCACCCGTCAATGAGTTGCCTGTAGGGTTGTTGCCATTTGGGACAGTATAAAGAAATTTTGGAGTCTTTTTCGTGGGGTCCTTGGCATCTTCTGGTTTCCATCGGGAAAGTATTTTTCTGAGACCCTCTGGAATAATCCCATGCTCATCACTGGGGACGTTAATAATGTTGCCACCCAATGGTTTCATCTGCGGAGGACAGAAGGAGGCCCAAGAATGCAGCATGATTACAAAAACGCAAGCACCGTTTTCTAAACGCATCAAGAACTGTGCCGTTCATGCCCTTAAGCATGTGAACTGTACTTAGCACCAAGTTCCAGAGGGTTGAGCTGTATATTGTAATCCTATTATTCCTCTGAGGTCAGCAACAGCTGCTGTCTATTCATTCCCACAGGAAGGCTTGCACTTCTTAGCCTCATCTGTATTAAGCTTGGTCATGTGTGTCTTACTCTGGTTCACAGAAGGTGAGCCGCAATTGATGTGCTCCTTTCTCCTAAGCAGGAACTTTAAAATACCAGCTCTTGGTTGTTTATGTGTTTTCCCGTTTGCTCCAGGACTGGCGATGTGCCAAACAGAGGGTGCTTCTGTGAGGCTGCGGTTTGGAAGGAAGATGCCAGGGAGCAAGCTGCATAGCCTTGAGGGGTGTCTGGTGTGAGAGAAATAAAGCTCGGTAGCTGGCAACACTCGCTCGAGACTTGCCTCTTCTGACTGAATCATCTTACAAGAGAAAGGACTGGTTTATCAGTACCCATGGACAATTATGGGCGACACCACATGCATGCCACAGTGTTGTGACCTAGTGCATGAGTAGAACTATCTAAGGAAGGACAGGTTTACATGGGCTCATGGTTTCAGGGATTCCTGTCCATTGTGGCAGGGAGCAGAACATAGAGGAGCAGAACAGCCTTACATGGTGGTGGTCCAGAAAAGAGAGAGAGGTTGAGGGAAAGGGGTGGAGGTAGGGGCAGGGGTAGTGAGTAGTAGGGAGAGAAAGAGAGAGAGAGAGAGAGAGAGAGAGAGAGAGAGAGAGAGAGAGAGAGAGAGAGAGAGAGAGTTAGTTCTCAGGCCAATCAGGCTGACAACCAACACAAGCCATTACATTCCTCTAGGCAGACTGGTTAAGATTGATGGTTAGGAGGTTCTTATTATGAGTGGAAATGGTGTCCTTCACAGATGTGGAGACCCACAGCCAGGCATTACGTGGAGAGAGAGTCTAAATTGGAGGGCTCCATCAAATCCCTCTACTCAGAGTTCAGATGAGGGGGAAATATGGTAAGAGCCAGAGGGGGTGGACAGCAGGAGTACATGAGCCTACAGATCAACTAAGCAAGGCAATATAAGCTTCCAGAGACTGAAGCAGCAAGCACAGGAACTACATGGGACTACCCCAGTTCCTCTGAGTGTATATTATAGCTATTAGCTTAGTATTTTTATGGGATTCCTGACTGGGAATGAGTGGGTCTCTGACTCTTGTGCATGTTCTTGGTACTCTTGTCTGTTGAGTTGCTGCGTCTAACTTTGATATGAAAGTTTTTGCATCATCTTATTATGTATTATTTTGTCATGTTTGGTTACCTCTTAGAATTCTTTTCTTTTCTAATGGGAGACAGAAAGGGAGTGGATCGGGAGGGGAGATGGGAGGAGCTGGGAGGAGGAGGAGGGGGAAACTATAATCAAGATATATTGTATGAGAAAAGAATCTATTTCCAATTTTCAGTTCTACCACCCTAACAATGAGGACAAGTAGATCTAATTATTCTATACGACGAAGAGAATTCCCATGCTTCTACGACAGGGAAAACTGCCACAGTTCCTAGAACCATTCGTCTTATTACTGGACAGTTCTGAATTCTCTCCTGGTTCCAGCTGTACTTCCCTGCCTCTTCTCCACTTTGTGTACATAGCCGTCCTAAAATGGGATGCCCCAAACCAACTAACAGTCAGCAGTGAGGCAGATAATATCCCTGTTCCTGCATGCCGAAGTCCCACCATCTTAACACTGGAGAAGAAACTCCCAACTAGACCATACTGGTGTAGACTTATAGTAAGCTGACTTGTAACATGGTTGAACTTAAGCTCTTGCCGATGGAAAAGCAAGCTTTTGTAAATTAAGTCATATTTGATATAAAATATTAAGAAATTGGACATAAATACATGGACTGTTTTTATATAGTGTAATTTTAGTACATACTCCTTAACTCTCAAAAGAAGAAATAGGGCATGCTCAATGTGTTGCATGTACCTTTCAGGAGCCTCTGGGTCACAGATGAAGATGTTAATTATAATTTATAGTGGACAGATACTATCTTTTGTTTGTTTATATTCTTGTACTGCTGTGAATTAAAAGAAAAACAGCACAAAATCCAATCTGGTTTGGAAATGAAAGTGCACTTTACAGAATATATCATTTCAAATACCAAAGCATATCGTAAGTCTACAAATAGGAAGGCGGCATCTCTCCTCGTGCAACACAGTACCTGAAGTCATTAAGTTCCATGAAGCACAAACAGCTTCAGAGCACACTCACACGTAATCACCACCACCTTTGCCTGAAACTCAGCCTCAGCTCAAGTTAACTTAATAATACGACCCAAAATGCCCAGATCAAATTAAATAAAGTTAGTCAAAATAATTCCATTTACTTAAACTTTCTTTCTAGACCTACCCCTCAATCCCACTTTGTCTTCCCCATAACTCCTGTCCTGAATGTTTCAAAACATATCATGGGTGCTATAGATATAACTTGTTTCCTGTAACATAAATTGATCATTTCTGCTTGGTGCCAGTAACTCGAACACACTCTTCCTCCACTCCTTTGTAGTTCACTGTGCTGAGAGTGAGTCACCAAAAATGTTCACAGGATTCCAGATAACTTCATTGAAACCAAAGACTCTTTAAAATCAATTTAGTACAGAGTGCACCTTTTAAAAATTCATCTACTTTCCTGTGTTGTGTGTGTGTGTGTGTGTGTGTGTGTGTGTGCATGTGCGTGGTTCTGTGCATGTATAGACCCAAGGTTGATGTTGGGGGAATCACCCTCTATCAATCTTCCACCTTATTCATTATGCCAGGGTCTCTCAATCAAATCAGAATCCATAGCTAGTCTAGATAGCCAGTTTGCTCTGGGGATTCGCAGCCTCTGCCTTCTGACTCTGGAATTACAGATAGACCTTGCCCCCACCAGAAATGACTTGGATTCTGGGCAACTAAACTCTTGTCCTCTCCTTGCATGAGCCAACATTCTAATCCATGAAACATCTCTCCAGCCCCCTAAACTGCCTTTTTAAAAAACACAATTTTCCTTTTCTTTTTAAAACAGCAGCTTTGATCTTAGTGTTTTGATGTTAATGTGATTAATAGCATATCGCACACTCAGAATTCAGCTGTCACACAAAATCAAGCATCCTGTTAAATTTTAATGAAAGTGAACTTTACTGTGAGAAACAGATTAGGGACCAAATGATTGCAGAAGCTAATAAACCACACCAGTTTTAAACACATGACACTAATAAGCCTTGCTGCATAGCTTAATAGAAGAACTTGTCTCTTAAAAAAGTCTTTGAGGTGACAGACGTTCTAAAGGGCTGTAGAGACTTGCTGTTTTGTAAAATATGTACTCACAGCATAAAGGGTTCCGGGAAACAAAGGTTCGTTTACGAGGATAGTGTCTCCAGGGTTGATGAGCATTTCAAATACCTGACAGAAGAAGCAGGGGTTAGCTCGGATAGAAAAGCTCCTGTTCTTAGAACATCTTTTCTTTTGTGCTCCCAGGATCTAGAGGGGAGTTGGAAATTTCTCCATAAGGGTTAGGCGATAACTGCTGTGTGAGCCACAGTGTTTCTGTCTCAGTTGCTCATCCGTCCTCCACAGAAAGAGAGCACTCACAGGCAATGTGTAAGTAAGTGAGAGTACCTGAGTGCCAATAAAACTTTATTTACCATCTTAGCTAATGGTCTGGATTTTGCTGTCCAGCAGCTTGTTGGCCTCTGTTGTAGGATAAAATGAAAAAGAACACAACGGGTTTGGCTTCTAAAATTCATCTCTTCCTTTTATTGGTCTTAGGAAAAAGTGTTAGATGTCGATTATGAATCAGACCAGGGAAGAGTACTAGAGAGAAAATCCTTGGCAAAATGGCCAGGTTCCTACTCTCGTGGTTGCTGATCCTCTAGAAGAGCTGGACATAGACACTAATCAGATAATTATCTCAATAGAGGGGCCAAATCCGTGGCAAGTGCCATTAGGGTTAGGTGCCCAACATCATGGACATCTCATTGTACGACTTTGGCACTCAGAGAACTTCCGTAAGACTTCGTTGAGGAAATGATGTCCTAGTATATATAGAGCTAGTATATATAGGGTTAAGTGACAATCTATATTTTTTTTTAATAAACCACAAACCAGGAGAATTCTGGGACTTTAAGTGAAGTATGAAGAGGAGGAGAGAGAGAGAGGGAGGGAGGGAGGGAGGAAGGGAGGAAGGGAAGGAGAGAGAGAGAGAGAGAGAGAGAGAGAGAGCGAGAGAGAGAGAGTGCATTGATGTGGGCAAACAGACTACACCATGTAATCATTCAGGCCATAGAAGGTGATTAAGGACTTTAGAAGGGAGAGAATGGGATGAGCCACGTTTTCAGAAATGCTGTTTAGTTAGATTGTTCTGACTACAGTCTAAAATGGTATGAGCAGATGGTCAAACAGGTGTGAAGTTTGAGGACTGTTGGGAATTATTGATATGATAGGGGTAGGCACAGGTAGTCTGAGCCTGAGAGGTGGCAAGGCAGGGAAGGCCTGAGAGGGCACCAATGGGGCACGCTGTGGACCGTGAGGGACTAAAGAGGAAGACTTTGAGATTTTTAGTGCCAGTCACTTAAACACAGGGCCAAAGAGGAGCCTGTACCTGGTTGTTGCATTTAGTTTTGTTTTCCCCGCTTTAAACATTCTGCTACAGTGTTAGGCAGACAATGGACAAATGCATTTGGAAAATGCATGGAAGTGGTGGGCATGCACTTCATCACACGTGTGTGAACACAGGCACCCAGATGTAGCACGCAGATACACTCAAGGACTGAGGTGTGACCCCAGGGAGTCAGAGCTAAGCCAAGGAGGATAGTGGAAAGGAGGCTACACAAGTCTGACGGAGGAGAGTGCAGGCTGAGAGAGTTGGAGGGTCCCAAAAGGATGGAGTGGGCAGTGCTGCCAGGCAGTGCTTAGCAGTTAGGTGTGACAAGGTTTGGCGGTGTGGACTGTGTGAAGACTCCTGATGTCACTCACTGCAGACCAGAGTTTTTCCAGTCCATGTGTGTGGGGTCTAGCACGACTCAACTGTGCATAAGCCACAGAACAAGAACCCCCTACCTACCCTATGCTGTACACAGCCCCTGCCTCAAGTCTTTCCTCCTGCCAGTTTAAAAGCCAATATATCACAATAAAACAGAGGGCCATATTCAACTGGGCCAGAGGACTTAACTTTTGTTCTCCAATTTGAACTGACGCTTCATTTATTCTTACCGTTCTGAACTTTTGACATCTGATAGAAAACATACTCCTCCTAATGGACCTGGCCTTCAGAAGACATCCTATCACTAAGCAACCCAGCGGAGAGGCTGACAGGTGTCTTGACAACACAAGAAAGGAGCTGCTTATCATGTAAAACTTCCACAGTTAGGAGGCCTACAAACACCAAATGGATCAGCTGAAAGGGGAGCTGCACCTCCCCCTTTGGCACTGATTAAAGGATGGAGATTAGAAGTGGGGGGATTCTCAAGGGCTCAGCCCGACTGAGGAGCTGGTGGCGGTTGATGGCTGCTGGGAGAGAAGATTGTCCTTCTGGTGTTTTTGGCTGCTGGTTGGTTGCCCAAGTGCCAGTGGATGGCTCTGCACCCATGTATTATGAGAGCATTAACTGGACTTAGCCGGTCATTAAAAAAAAAAGGAGAATGTGAATTTGGAAGGAAGATGTGTTTGTAGTTTTAAGAGAATTGGAGGGAGGAAATATGGGGTGAATATGACCATTTTTCATTGTGGTCATTTAGAAAATTCTCAAAGAAGAAATTAAGAAAATAGCCTTAAGAGAAATAAAAAAAATCTATTCTTAACCTAGCCTGATAGAATGAGGTTACTTTGTTTAAAAACAGATGAAGGATTTAAATATAAGCACAGACCAGCTACTATGGAACACATGGAACAAAAATTAAACCAGATTCTTGCGGTGATCTCCACAATAAAGTCACTTTTACTAACTTCCTTTTTTGATATGACTGGAATTGTAACAGATAATGAAGGAACAATTTTCTGTCTCTTTCCCTAGGGAAGGTCACAATATGCTTTCTAAAGGAAGTAATTTCTCCTAACTATCAGTCCATAGAATCACAGATGTTTCTCCTCTGGCAAACATCTACATAGTAGCTAATTCTGCTACTTTTTCTAAACACAAAAAGAACAGGTTGTTTGATTTCTCTAATCTATTGATTAACCCAAAACATTTGTACCTGACTTTTGTGGACTGTCAGTCTTCCCCTTTGCCTTCACCCCGCTGATCCTCATCCTACCTTTGACTTTGAATTTCCTTCTTATTATCCTAGGTGGAGAGAAAAAGGCCCACAAAACACAATCCACATACAGCGTGTGGGAGATGACTACATTTAGGAGTGTGCTTGCTTCTGCACAAAACCTTCCTTCTCCTTCCGTTCTTACCTTACAGAGACCGTCCTGGCAGCCGGATGTGATGCAGAGATCCATCTGTCCTTGATTGGGTGGGTAGTGGACAGTGGGAGGATTATGCAATTTTATTTGCAACTGTTTTAGCCAGGACAGAAGTTCTGGAATTCTAAGGCATACAATGCATTTTAAAATTTATGATCATAATAATCATAGAAATAGTAGGCAGAGAAGAAATAGTGACTTAATATCAAAGTCATTATACATTCAATTTAAAAATCCCTCAAACGCCTTTCAGCAGTTTCAATATTCTCACTTAAAAAATGATACAATAGCAGGAGACGTTAAGCGATCCACATAAATTCAATTAGCCAGAAATTCACATAAAGCCAGCCATTTAGTCCATGAATCAAGCTTGATTCTACATTTTACTGAATGTAGCCTGAAGTCTTGTTTCCCCCTAGGACATTCATTACATAGTAGAGTCTTTGTGACACTAGGAAGATTACTATACACTATCTAGATGTTTACCCAATTCATGTTCACATTAATAGCACGATTTCAACAAACTATTCAAACGTAGGATTTTTGTTTGTTTTGATTGTGTATATAGCCCAGGCTGGCTTTGAGATGATGCATAGTCCACTATACATATAATAAAATATTACATAATAAATTAATCTTTATCATTGGGAGAAGACCAGCTAAAAGAAGTCTTAAGGCATATGGTTCAGTTTGCTTTCTGGCACTTAGGCATTTGAGATTATGGAAGCCATGCATTTGTGCCTGTTTAAAAGGAGACATCATAACGCCTGCCAGAACACCTGGTAGGCTGACCACAGACCTCTTCAGCTCTCTGTGTTCCCTTCCCCCAGACTCAATGCTTCAGCCTCTTCCCTAGTCCCCCAGCAGATCATCAGCTGCAGCCTCCCTTGCCCTGGCCTACATCTTCTGTGGGCCTCACAGACTATTCTTTATTGGCCGCCCTTCCCCCACCCATCACTGCATTCCAGCTCCCAGCACCAGCAGCCGACACAGGTTTTGAAAATCCACAAAGGCAGCAGAAACCAAGAAACGAAAACCCGCCCAACAAAGAAAGACAAGCCCAGAAATCTGCACCTAGGCCTATAAGCATTGCAAACCCAGATGCCTAGACACTCACATCAGAACACAATCAATAACTCGGGCAATATGTCTCCACCAGAGTCGGCTCTCTTACCACAGCACGCAATGGGCATCACAGCTGAAGCACAAGAAGAAGGCCTTAAAACCAACTATATGAAGATGCTAGAGTTCCTGAAGGAGGAAATGAACAAATCCCTTAGAGCATTTCAAGAAAAAAACAAACACTCGGAGGAAAAGAATAAAACTGTTTAAGACCTGAAAATGAAATAGAAGCAACAAACAAACAAACAAAACCCAAACCAGAACCATGATGAAAACCTAGCACAAACTGAGAGAATTCCGGAAATGAAAAATTGAAGAATTAGAACATGAACTACTGAGGCAAGCTTCACTAGCAGAATGTAAAAGATGGGAGAGAGAATCTCAGGCATTGAAGATATGATTGAAAAAAATGTACACAGTGGTCAAAAATGTTAAATCTAAAAAAAAAAACTCAACATAAAGCACCCAGAAAATCAGGGATAGTATGAATAAACCAAACCTGGCTGGATGTTGGTGGTGCACCCTTTTAATCCCAATACCTGGGAGGCACAGGCAGGTGGGTCTCTGAGTTCTAGGCCAGTCTGGTCCACAGAGCTAGATCCAGGACAGCCAGAACTACACAAAGACACCTTGTCTAGAAAAATCACTCCCCCAAAGAAGAATGGAGGAAAGAGACAGAGAGGGGGGACTAAAACTAAGAATAACAGGAATAGAATAAGGAGAAGAAACCCAGCTCAAAGGCCCAGAAAATATTTTTTTACAAAATCCTAGAAAAAAATTTTCTTAGCCTAATGAAGGTGATGCCTATAAAGGTTCAAAACATCAAATAGAGTGGACCAGAATAGAAAATTCCCTTGCTATATAGTAATCAAAACAATAAACATAAAGAACAAAGAAACAATATTAAAAGCTGCAAGGGAAAAAGACCAAGAAACGCATGAAAACTCATCTATTAGAATTACACCTAACTTCTCAGTGGAGACTAAAAATCAGAAAGGCTGGACAGATGTGCAACAGACTCTAAGAGACCACCGAGGCCAGCCAGACTAATATACTTAGCAAAACTTTCAATCACCAAAGAAGGAAAAAGTAAGATATTCCATGATAAAGTCAAATTTAAACAATATCTTTCTACAAATCCAGCCCTTATAGAAAGTTCTAGAAGGAAAACTTCAGCCTAAAGAGGTTAACTACACCCATGAAAACACAGGAAATAAATAATCTCACACCAGCAAAACCAAAAGAAGGGAAACACACACAGATACACACACCATCTCCTCCACCACCACCACCATCAATAAAAGCATCAAGAAAAAAAAACCTCACAGGAATCAACAATAATTGGTCTTTGCTATCTCTCAGTATCAGTGGTCTTAACTGCCCAATAAAAAGACACGGACTAACAGCGTGGATGTGAAAACTTTCTGAACAGGCACTAAAATCAACCATGAATAAATGAGACCTCAAGAAACTGAAAAGCTTCTGTAAGGCAAAGGACACCGTCAATTGGCTAAAGTGGCAGCCGACAGAATGGGAAAAGATTTTAACAACTCCTCATCCAATAGAGGACTAATATACAAAATATATAAGTAACTGAAGAAACTAGATATCAAAAACCCAAATAATACAATTAAAAATGAGGTCTTCATCAAATCCCTCCCATAAGAACTCAGGAAATCCTGCGGAAGAGGAGGTGGAAAGATCGGAAGAGTCAGAGGAGAGGGAGGACATCAAGAGAGCAGGGCCCTCTGAATCAACCAGGCAAGGCACAGACGAGCTCACAGAGACTGAAGCAGCAAACGGGACCTACATGGGTCTGCATTAGATCCTCTGCCTACACATTACAGCTATTAGCTTAGAATTTTTATGGGACTTCTGATTATGAGAATGAACTGGTCTCTCTGGCTTTTGTGTCTACTCTTGGGACACTTCCTGTTGGGTTGCTTTGTCCAAACATAGATATGAAAGTTTTTGGACTCATCTTATACATTTTATTTTGTTGTGTTTGGTTATTATTGCTTAGAATCCTTTTGCTTTCCAATGAGACAGAAATGGAGTGGATTGGGAAGGGAGGGGATGTGGGGACTAACTGGGAGGAGTGGATGGAGGGGAAACTCTAAGCAGGATATATTATATGAGAAAGGAATCTATTTTCAATACACAAAATAAAATTCACATTTGATTCTTAAAAAAAATAAACATCATTATTGTCCAAGGACTGTTTTATCCATTTTCTCTCTTTTCCCACTACACGGCTTCATCTAGCATTCTTTTTAGTATCATACTCAGATCAAATAGTATTTTCTTCCAGATTTTTTCCCTCTGGCTTTCCCAGTCATTTAAAGTTGAAAACCAGTCACTGGGAAGTGTGAAGCATTTAGTACTGATTTTGCTTTTAGCAACTGAAACTTTCTTCTCCAAATTTTCCAAGTCATCGTACTCCTCATTAACAAAAGGACTAAGTCACTTTACCAGTGGGATATGGAAACGAGACAGTAGAATTCTATCATATATTGATAGCTTACCCATAGCTTTCAGAGTATTGAAGGGCTCTTCTGATTGTCTCTTCTTCAAATCGGATGGTGTTTCCATTTTCCACAGTGAAGCTAGCCTCTTTAAAGGGGAACACGTTTGGGTTCGGAGATCCAGGAGCCAGAGAGATCAAGGTTTTTGGTGTCTTGCTCATTATATCAACTATGATAAACACAAAAAAGAAGAAAATATCTCTACTGAAGCATATATAAACAGACAATTCCGTATGCATTATAGTCAACTCTCATGCTTTACAACATCTTGTGACAGAATGTGCCGTGGCCTGAATGTGGATGTCTCTGACCAATTCCTGAATGAGAATCTAGTACTCGATATGACATGTTAAAGATGGGTTTAGATCACGATAGCTCTATCTCAGAAATGGAATTGGTGTTCTTAGGAAAGAGGCCAAGCTGCAGAAAGAAGCATCATCAACCATTTGGAATTTCCCTCTTTGGGTACCTGATGTGGGGGACGTCCCAGCCTCCAGGACCGAGAGAAGAGCATTCTTGCTATTTATTAAATCACCCACACATGCTAGTCTGACATAGTCGCCACTGTCAGAAGAGACCGAATGCTAGTCCAAAATAAACACAAAATAACTTTTTCTCGGTTTCCACACTTGTGGAGGGATGGAAGAATGGGGATGGTCAAGAAAACAGGAGAGGGTTCTGGAATCAAGCAAAGGGACACAGCAGCAGAAGGTCTTTCTCCACTTATCCCAATACCCACCTGTGTGTGTCCCAGCTCCACCTCTGGCTCCCATTTCCCAGGCCCCTCA
Organism: Ondatra zibethicus; assembly: GCA_004026605.1. Classification (NCBI taxonomy): domain Eukaryota; kingdom Metazoa; phylum Chordata; class Mammalia; order Rodentia; family Cricetidae; genus Ondatra; species Ondatra zibethicus. The sequence goes on along the minus strand of PVIU01010510.1, from coordinate 27,618 downwards.
CTCCACACCCACGCACCTCTATCTTCCCTACAGAGTCTTTCTATGCAGGGATGTGCCCCACGGCAGACAGCTGAGCTTGTCCTTTTGGTTCAGAGTCTCCAACACCCCACTGAAAGCACTCACTGCCTTGCCTCGCCCCAGCCCAAGTTCTTAGTGAACGCCGTTAGCTATTCCTCCTTCAATTCATGATCACAGATTGTCTTCACCCTTGAATGAATGAGTGCAACCTAGCCGTGACCACCACAACAGTGCACCATGCCTAAGAAAACTCCACTCTTGGAGACAAGGGGAGGCGCTGCCTATGTTATTCACCTGTGGCTCTGATGGGTGAAGGCTTTCTGGCAATGCTGGTTGCCGTGAGGAACCGTGAGTAATTCATGTCTGTTGGTCCAGTGGCGCAGGATTAGGAAAGCCGGTCGCTTAGAACGACCTCCCAGCTCACCGGGGAGCACAGTTAGCTGGCCCTGCGGAATGCTGCAGAACGCTACCCAACCTGCCCGGCTGCCGGCTATCTTGGGTGTCTGCTCTCTAAATAGGCCCGGGCCAGGGGACAGCAGGGACAAAGTCCGTCTGCAGAGGGGATGGGCACGGCGACCGACGCCGGTAGATTGCAGCAGACCATGCCCTCTCCCGCCCCGCGCACTGGCCTATGGCAGCCAACCGCAGGGCGTGGCCCTAAAGCAGTCCACCAACCAAAACGGGAGTGTAGGGACGAGTAAGGTCAGACCCCGCAGTGATGCACAATCGCAACCGGGATTAGTGCCCGAATCCATACAAAGGCAGCATGGACTCTTGACCTTGCAGCTCAGAGTCTCGCAACACAGAATCGCTTTTCAGTAAGGTTTGGTCCTGCCAGATCTTTGAAATGAGCCCCTGGAACCGGACCTGATCTCAGGATCCCGGTCCTTCCGTGCCCTCTGGTGGTAGCTTCGTGCCACTGCAGCCGGTACTGTAAGATGCGCTCAGCCTGGTAGCTCAGTACCAAGGCTGCGCTAAATTCTCATTTCTTATTTTCTTTAATAAAACTCTTGGTATTCTCTGACAGGTCTTTAAGGGGACTCAGATTAATTCCATTATTTTCTCCAATGTGTGAATCCGGTAGAATGAGCGGTGAAAGTTGAACCCCAAATTCGAAGATGCATTCTGAAGTCTCAGTGTTTTCCAGAGCATTCACCATGTAAGAGTTCGATTGGAAGTGTGTTGCATATGGTGGAGATAAAACGATGATCAAGTGTGATCTCATGAATTACCAGGCCGATGGCCTTACAAAGAGAAACTGTCTTAGGTTCACAATCATTTAAAGAAGGATACAGTGAATCAATCCCGCAGGGAGTACTTTTGGAGGTCGAGCTGTCTGGACCATGAGTTCCAGAATTATTAAACAGTTGAAAACAAAGAGTTTTTCTCTTGTCTCTGGAAACAGGACAGCACATTGCGTTTGAGCAATCTTTATTTGACCATGGTGGCTAAAAACAGCCCTGGCAGGTAAGTGCCTTCACCCAGGAGGCTGTGCAGGGGTGAATCAGGGTTTTGGAGATTATAATCTTCCAAGGAGCACATTACCACAGTAGCTTGACTGCTCAGCATTAAGTCCAGCCACTTACGGTATTGCACACTCTGAAGAGAGAACGCAACGTATTGAATCCAAACCATCAAATCACAAGATGAAGATTCCTCATCGCTGAGTACCTTGCTGCATTTTCTATATGGCCTTTCCTGTGTTTTAGCTAATTTCACACTGTTGCGATAGAATACCATGGCCAAGGCAGCTGATAAAAGGAAGCATTTGATTCCAAGGCTCCCGGTTCCAGAGGCTTAGTCCTTGACCATCGTAGCAGGGAGCATGGCAGCAGGCAGGTGTGCAGCCCTGGCCCTGGCGCTGGAGCTGAGAGTTTATATTGTGATCCACAGGCAAGAGGCAGGGAGAACTATCTGGGAATGGTGTTGGTTTTTGAAACCCCAAAGCCTGTCACCAGGGACATGCCTTCTCCAACAAGACCAGTCCTCCCCAAAGATTCCCATCATCTGAGGACCAAGTATTCAAGTATATGAGACTGTGGAGACCATTCTCATTCAAACCACCATGTCTGGGAATTGGACAGGCAAAATAATTGAGATAGTAACTGGTTAAAGGCTGGGTAACGATTCAGGCCAGGCGGGGAAACAAAGTGGCCTATCAAAGAAGATAATATGATACAGCCTGCTGGGGGTTTTGGTTATAGATATGCAAGGCAGACTACAGTCACAGTCCATGGAAAAGGGCTACATATTAGTTATATTTTCTTGTTGCAGTAACCAAATACCTGTGAAGAAGCAGCTTAAAGGACAAAAGAGTTCTTTGGCTCATGGTTTAAGGAGGTACAGTCATACTGGCAGAGAAGTTCAGAGGCAGGAGAGTGTAGTGTCTGGTCACATGATCCCTATAGTCAGAAAGCAGAACGCCTATAGAGGGAACTGGGACCAGGATGTAAAACCTCAAGGCCTCTGCCTAGTGAGATACTTCCTGCAGCCAGGCCCCTCATCTAGAGATTTTAGAGCCTTCCCAAACACCCTCACTATGTATTCAAACCCTTGAGCTTGTGGGAGAGATTTCAAATTCAAACCACCACAGACTGAAGGAGTTAAATGGAGAAGGGCTTAGCTGTCAATTTGAAGTCACACGATGAAGGTAACATTGACTGAAGAGGCCAGATTCTGGCTTTGTCAAGAGTGGCGGGAGTAGGGAGCGAGAGGAATGAGCAAAGCTCAAGTCTTAGGGCTGTATCTTTAAAGATTTAGTTTAGGATTGTCAGAGGATAGGATTGAGGGGGCCAGATCATTTATCCAAACATTTATTGAATCCTTTCTCTCTGCAAAGAAACGTAATAAATTTTTTTATTGATTTTTATTGAGCTCTACATTTTTCTCTGCTCCCCTACCTGCCTCTCCCCTCCCCTTCAACTCTCTTCCAAGGTCCCCATGCTCCCAATTTACTCAGGAGATATTGTCTTTTTCTACTTCCCATGTAGATTAGATTTATGTATATCTCTCTTAGGGTCCTCATTGCCGTCTAAGTTCTCTGGGCTTGTGATATGTGGGCTGTTTTTCTTTGCATTATGTTGAAAAGCCACCTATGAGTGAGTACATGTGATAATTGTCTTTCTTTGTCTGGGTTACCTCACTCAAAATAATGTTTTCTAGCTCCATCCATTTTTCCTCCAAAATTCAAGATGTCATTATTTTTTTCTGAAATATAGTACTTCATTGTATAAATGTACCACATTCTCCTTAACCATTATTTGGTCGAGGGGCATTTAGGTTGCTTCCAGGTTCTGGCTATGACAAACAATGCCACTATGAACACAGTTGAGCACATGTCCTTGTGGCACGATTGAGCAGCCTTTGGATATATACCCAAAAGTGGTATTACTGGGTCTTGAGGAAGGTTGTTTTCTAATTTTCTGAGTAATCACCACACTGACATCAAAAGGGGCTGTACCAGCTTGCATTCCCAATAATCCAATAAAAAATGGAGTACAGACCTAAATAGAGACCTCTCAACAGAGGAATCTAAAATGGCTGAAAGATACCTAAGGAGATGTTCAACATCCTTAGTCATCAGAGAAATGTAAATCAAAACGACTCTGAGATATATTACACCTGTAAAACATCTTACACCTGTAAGAATGGCCAAGATCAAAAACACTAATGACAACTTATGCTGGAGAAGTTGTGGGGTAAAGGGAACACTCTTGCATTGCTGGTGGAAATATAGTGAATTTTAAAGGATAGTGGAGAAGAGCAGGAGAGTTGAGTGATTTCATATAAGGTGGTTCTGGCAGAGGTGGATGCAAGCTGTTAGAAAAAGGAGATGGGGAAATGTGACTTTTAATAGACAGAAGTTCACAGTTGAGGTGGAAACATGCATTTCTTTATGATCTTGGTTATGGCTGCAGTCTAAAATCAAACAGGGTTACACATAGCTAATTGCCATTTTCTGCAAAGTTCTCTTAAAACTTAGAGGACAAAAAGGTCTGTTTTTAACTCAACAGGCTCTTGTCCCATAATCAGGGAGATAAGCAAGCTTTTAAGTACCACATTTGGAACTGGAGATACAGAAAAATGATAGAGAATTTGCCTAGCATGTACAAAATTCTGGGTTCAGTCCTCAGTGCCACAAAGCAGAGCAAAACAAAATTAAGAAACACAATTGTGCTTGGATACATGTTTCTCATTTATCTAATTTGCATACTTTAAGGCTAAGCTGTTGAGGTAGTTTTGGCTGGTGAGATGAAAAATGGGTTTATTTATGAACAAAGGATAATGAACAAAGGTGCAATCAGAGACTGTTTGTTTCTAGACTTTTCAGACCCAAATAATCACACACAAACTATATTAATTACAACACTGTTTGGTCAATGGCTTAGGCGGCTTTCTAGCTAGCTCTTATATCTTAAATTAATCCACTTCTACTAATCTGTGTGTCACCATGAGGCTGTGGCCTACCAGTAAGGTTCCAATGTCTTTCTCCTTCAGCAGCTACATGGCATCTCTCCGACTCTGCTTTTTTTCTCCCTGCAATCAGTTTTGTTTTCCTACCTAGTCTCTTCTGCCTTGCCATAGTCCAAAGCAGATTCTTCATTAACCAATGGTAATAAAACATATTCACAGCATACAGAAGGGAATCAGACATCATCTCCCCCTTTTTTGTCTGAATAAAAAAGAAGGTCTTAATGTTACCATAATAAACTTACATATAACGAAACAGGTATCAAATAAGAATTGCAGATATAGTATTTCTTTATGAGTCTAAAGTTTCATATTTAATTAATCTTTTTTTTATAACTTAGGAAAACTAAAACCATCTGCCTTCAGCTCCAACAATGACCCCCAGAAAGATATAATATTACCTAAGTTAACAGGAAGTGCATTATAATCAACTTCCAAAACTTTAGAATTGACAGAGACATCTGTCTCACTGCCTGGACAGTCACCCAAAGTTCTTCTATAATGTTGGGGCATCCATCTTCAGCCTACAGGCCCATAGTATCCAGTAGACTTTTCCATGAAGCAGGAAATTTGAAAGGCTGTTCTGTCTATATTGGAAGTTTGTCAGTTACTTTCTTCTGTGTCCTGCAGAATATCTGAAACAGGAACCCTAAAGGACCATCCCATCTTTTGGAAAGTTCAGCAGTCACTTCTCTTTGGGTCCTGCATGTTCAGTTCATACAGCATAAAATCAAGCAATCCAGGCAAGAGCAGTTTCTTGCTCAAATGGCTAGCAAACTCCATAAGGAGCTTCTTTGAGGCCCATCATTCTCTTGAAGCAATTGGTGCAGCCAAAAGCAGACATGTCTCATTGTCAAGAAAAGTCTTTTAAATGCCATATTCTGTAGGTCTTTGAAGTGTTGAAGATTATCTATCTAACTGAAATATATCTCTGTATATCTAGAACACCTAGCATGACTATAAGTTTGACTATTATAAATGACTATAATCTGTAATTTTTAATTATATATTACATTTTTAAATGAGCTGTATAAACATAATACCTTAGACAAGAGTAGAAACATACGTACAACAAAATTGACCTTAAATTTGTATTAATAAACTAAAATTCATACCAATGAAAAGTATTCATCTTTATTTCATATCCTTCTTATTTATTTATTTATTTATTCATTTATTTACTTAGTTATTTTTTAGAAATTGACTATGACCATTAAACACTTATGCCCCCTTTCAATGAAAACAAACATTTATAGACAATCATTTTGGAAATTTGGGTGTTGTTTTCTCCAAATTGTTTCTTGCTGTTTGTTGGGCATGGTATTTTTAGGGTTTATGGAGACCTTTCTGGTGGAGGGGATTGTTCATTCAAACCACATTAGCCTGGAAGTAATCCATAGGTTCTCATCTTCTTTGGAAACAAAAGCAGAACCTCTTTTCCAAAGTAACATATCTTTAGATGCAAATTTTGAAGTCAAGATACCTTTAAAAGATATATGTTGGGTTAGTTTAGCAGTCCCCAGAATCAAATGTCTCTCTGCAGTCAAAAATTCAAAGAAAACACAATAATATACATAATTCAGATTCTCTGTGTATAGTCCATCTTTACATGACTTACTTTTTCTTACTCTATTACTTTTTAATATTTATTTTATTATCTGAACTCCTTTAATCTATGACTGTTAAGACTTTGTTTTAATTTTTAAAACTCTAAAATTGCCTACACCCAATTTCTTTTTTTCTTAAGCCTATGTACATTTTTTAAACACACTATGACCTATTCAGAGGTTTATTTCTGTCTGAATCTGTCTTTATTGCATCTCTGTAATCCTTTTTTTGATCACGTTGTAAACTGTTAAGCAGGCAGGGCTAGGACCAGAGCAGCTGCTTTGGCTGTTAGTTCCACCCTGCTCAGCTTTCCAATGTGGTAGAGATCCATTTACTGCCCTTTCTGGGAGCCACATTTACCCTCCCAGTTCTCAGAAGCAGTTGTCCCATGCTGCTACCAAGTAACTTGTAACATGCTGCACACAAACCCCCTTCAAGTGCTCTGTAACAGGACCTCTTAAAAGATCCAGAGCCGTTCATGACACCAGGATGAACCAGGAAGCCATTTCTTTAAGAAACCGTACAGCTTTTGCTGCTAATACTGAACCAGGGAGCTGTCTCTTAAAGGAGCTGTGCCTCTGCTCACTGCTGGCAAACAGAGCCAATCTGAAAAAAATATGACTACCAAGAAATTTCAATTGACTTCTGTTGTTGTGGGTCTAGACACCCCCCTCCCCTTTTAAAGCTTTCTTAGGCATTATGTAGATATACGTTGCCAAACATTGGGCTCCATTTTGGAATCAGAGACTGCTTGTTTGCTTCCTGACTGCTCATACCCGAATAATCACACAGAAACTATATTAATTACAACACTCTTTGGTCAACAGCTTAGGCGTCTTTCTAGCTAGCTCTTATTTCTTAAATTAACCTATTTCTATTAATCAGCATCACCATGAGGCTGTAGCCTACCAGTAAGGTTCTGGCATCTTTCTCCTTCAGCAGCTGCATTGTGTCTCTCTGACTCCACCTTCCTTCCCCCTGCACTCAGTTTAGTTTTCCTGTCCAGCTCTATTCTGCCCTGCCATAGGTCAAGGCACCTTCTTTATTAACCAATAGTAATAAAACATATTCACAGCATACAGAGGGGAATCCCACATCACAAAAGTATATTACCTATTTTTGACAAGTTATTTCAAAATATAACAATTGAATGAGTCTGCTAGGAAGATCGTGATCAAATACTCCTGAGCAGCTCACACAATGGAAAGTCAGGCCAAGGGCAAGGTGCAGCTGGCCTGGTTTCTTTAGAGGGGATTCTCTTCAGTGTGTGGCTGTCTTTCATTTCTCTGTGTTTTCAAATAGCCTGGTGTCACTTTCTTCTCTTTAAGGATACTAGTTATTTGGGATCAGGCCTAACCTCAGGACCTTAGTTGACCTCTTTAAAATCCCAGTTCCAAACATAGTTAGAGTGGGGCCAGAGCTTCAGAGCTGTTGATACCAAGATGAAACTGTGTTTGTCAGGGTCAGGATGTTATAAAGGGGAACTCACATTTGCTTGTGCATTATAAGTACTGTCTCCAGGAATTTCTGCAGAATGCACAAGAAGGTGAATCTCATTATGTACAGGCTGTGTACACTGGTAATTTAAGACTGTATCAATATAGAAAAAAATGGTCAGGACAGATGAAACTTTACCCTGCAGTGGTGGCTCCACCAACAAGCTGGTCCCAGTATATTTATCTCAAGTCTCCAAGACTATTGACTTTTTGTGTCTTAGCAGTTTGTAAGAAATTTTTTCTCCCTCTATAAACAAAAACTCCTCTTCATCTTCCTTCTTCTGGTGCAAATGGGGCTCACATGTCTTAGCAGTTTGTAAGAAAATTTTCTCCCTCTATGAACAAAAACTCCTCTTTGTCTTCCTTCTTCTGGTGCAAATGAGGCTCACAAACAGGATTGTAACTATGAATAAATCTCCCCTTAATGTCTCTTCAGTTTTGGTTCAAACATCAAATATTTCTCTCATAATTACCTCGGGGCCAGAATTCAGGAACATTTCAGTTGGTGGCTCCTGCTGTAGTTCGTCTCACGACGTGGCGGTCAAGATAATGGTGTGTGCTGGCTCCACAGGGAAGACTGAGTGGGCCTGGAAGAGTTGCTCCCAAAGAGGCTCGCTTAAGTGATGTATTAGTTTACAGCAACTGTAACAAATTGGGCCTAGCAGGGTAGCATATACTCATTGTTTCACAGTTTGGGAAAGTTAAAAGTACAAGATGAAGGTACAAATTAAAGTTGGCTCTCTCTGAAACAAACAAATGAACAAACATGAAGATTATCTGTCTTCTTTGTTCTGGTGGCTTGCCTTCAAACTTTTGCTTTTGTTGACTAATGACTGCCTGCAACTCTGGTGTGTGTACCAGAGCTTCTTGTCCTTACTTGGACACTAGTTGTATTGGGCTATGGCTTACCTTAATGCTGCTTTCCTTCTCACCCAAGCATAAAAGCCTATCTTCAAGTAAGATTGCATTCAGAGGTAATAGGAGTTAAGATTATAGCATATCTACATTTTGGCTTGCTAGCTTTATCGGCAACACATGGTTATTGGCCCAGGACCTCTTGTGGTTGTAGTAGGGAGCCTTGATGCTTTTCCTGTGTGTCTTTCTGCAGGGCTGTACGAATGTCTCTGGGGCACAAATGTCCTATTTTCCTTTAAGTGACTTAAAGAGGAGGCCTCAATATGGCGACTTTCAACAGCCACATGTCCCCACTTCTGCTTCATTTTGTCCACTGGAAATGGGTTACTAAGTCCAGTCCGCATGAATGGCAGTAAGATTCGGGAGCAGAGAATACATTTAGCTTGATAACCATCATGGAAGGGAATGAGTGGTAGATGATAGCAGGCAAGAACATTGGGTAGAACAGTGGAATGAGGGTCAGGTACGGATCAAGTCACAGAGATTGTACTTGGCATCAGTGGTAGATTTGGGCCTCAGAGCTCTCCAGGATTGAGTAGGTATATAGCTAAAATGAGTTTCCAGTATGATCAAAGAGAAAACAGAATAGAACTTCGAGAAAGAAAGTGTCAACAGCAAGCCTGTCTTCTAAACTTCAGATAATATATTTTTGCTTCTATACTTTCTCTGTTCCTTTATGAAAGTCACCATTTTCCCATTGGGACCATCCTTTTGTTCACTCGTTTTCCCGGTGTGTCGCAATAGTGTGTTTAAGACAGTTAAGTTAGGCATTTTAAAATCCTTGCTAGCTAATTTAAATGTCTGGTTTACCTAATCGCAGTATTCACAGTCTTTACTTATATCATGAAACTATGCCATATATTTTATGTTCCTTCACATTCTGAGCAATTTCAAGTTTATTGTAGCATTACAACCACGAGGTTATAAAGATCCTGAAATCTCTTTTAGTCCTTCAAAAAACATTAAGGGTTTTGTTTACACTCAGTCTGTCTGTCTGTCTGTCTCTCTTTCCTTCTCATGGTGTGTGTGTGTGTGTGTGTGTGTGTGTGTGTGTTTGTGCATGCACATATGTGCCACAAAGTAGCTGGAGGTCAGAACACAACTTGTGCACATTTGTTCTCTCTTCCACCATGTGTGTCTAGGGGACTGAACTCAGGTCTTTGGACTTGCTAGCAGATCTCTTTACCTGCTGAGCCACCACACACAGAGGTCTACAAAGTTATAAATTGATTGTCCCATTAGCTCAGGCTTCTTATTAACTCTTATAACGTGTATAGCCCATTATTAGCCCATTATTCTTATCTGTGTTAGCCATGTGGCTCAGTACCTTATTCAGCAGGGCAGGTTCACATCTTGCTTCTTCGGTGTCTGGACAAGACTGGGGAGGAATGGGCTTCCTCCTTCCCAGAATTCTCCTGTTCTCCTCGACCCGCCTCTACTTCCTGTCTAATTGTCCTGCCTATACTTCCTGTCTGGCTACTGGCCAATCAGTATTTATTTAAAACATAATTGACAGAATATAGACAATTCTCCCACACCACTTTGGGGCTTCACATAGACTGAGAAGTGGTGACAGCATTTTCCTTGCCTATCTTCCCGCCTTTGAATACTTGGTGTTACCCATTTCCAGAAGTGAACACTGCAGCTCAATGGGGCATGGCCAGAACACATGTGTAAAAGCTTATGCAATTTGTAATTTGCAATATGTAATCTATAAAACCACATGTAAATGCTTATCTTGAAGGATTGGCTTGGATAATACAAGGAGGTGTTAGTGGTGAATGAACACATTGTGAGTAGAAAGAATACAAGACCATGAGTGAGAGTTTCATTTTTAATACATTGTATAAACTTAATATTTTATCCTCATAGGAGCAGAGTTACAACTGGTGGTTGAACACTCCATATTTTATTTCTGTGAAAATGGATATTCTCAATTGAAACTTAAACATAAAACATAGCTCTGAGGGGATGGTAATGGTTTAGTGGGTAAAAAGTTCTTGCTGCCAAGCCTGATAGTCTGAGTTTCAGCCTGGAATGCACATGGTGAGAGGCAAAACCAATTCCCACAAGTTGACTTCTGACTTCCACATGTGTGCCAAGCACATCTCCCACCCCACATCTACAAAATAAATACATAAATGGAATAAAAAATAGAAGACTTGAATGGGTTTGTTTTAGTATAACTACATAGAAACCGAATGCTATAGAAGTTACCATGTGTGCATTTGTGCGTGTGTGTAGTATAGATGGAGCCAGCTTATAATGTGGAAGGCAATGCCCAAACTAGACATTCTATGCCATGAAATAAGACCTACAATGGGTTCCATCTTGTTGAGTTACTAACATCACAGGCTATTATTGCCAAGGCTATTGGTTACTCTGCACATCCTGATGATCGGCCCCAAACTGAAGACGAGACTTTCTTACATCATCAAACATGGGGTAGAGAAGCTGGTGGCCAACTAGAATCTTCACTCCTATTAAATAACATTTTGATTCTGGGAGGTTCTCTGCCTGCTACAGGAGGAGAAAATTAATCTTCAATATCATCTAGTTACAAACACAGCAACCTACAACAGCAACATGACTGCAAGACATACAGGGGCACAAATGTTATGGACATAAGCAATCACTTTTGATTGGATTTAAGGTTCTTTCCATGAGATGTCACCCATACATGATGGCTAAAGTAGGCAGTGAATAACCTGAGCCTAGTTAGGTCATGGACTAGAGGAAAACCTACTGTTATTTTGCTAAAGGAACAACATATCAATAAAATGACTGCTAATGACACACTGCTGTACCCTTAGACCAGTACCTTGCTCAACCCTTCTTCAAAAATAGCAAAGCCCATGGGATCATATTTTTTTATTGCCAATAGTTGAACAGTGACACTAGGTTGGATATGGAGAGAAAGATGTCCTTTGAAAGCATGAAGCAGTGTATCCCTGCCATTGAATTCTGAAGGCATATAGAGTCTGACCCACACGAAGTGTTCATTAAATGTTTTAGAATACCTGAATTTAGTAGAAGTGATAGAATTAGCCGAATCACACACACGAACACACCACACACACACACACACACACACACACACACACACACAGAGAGAGAGAGAGAGAGAGAGAGAGAGAGAGAGAGAGAGAGAGAGAGAGAGGAAAAAGCTAGCAAACGAAATGGAGGCACTGGTAGTAAGGTGGAAGGAAATTAGCGTGATAGGACAGATAAAAAAGAGAAAGTGTAGAGAAGGGAAGTTCAGTCTAGATGTGAAGTTTATAATATTCAACCTGGATACAACAGAGAAACCTGAATCTAGCTATGTAAAGTCATTGCTAAACTTGACCTAGATGTCTGATGCTTTCATGGAGGGTCTGGTACAGACGGAGAATTAGAGTGGGCTGAAGTTACTGGGAATGAGATCTCTTTGCAAAGTGTAAAGGAAAGCCAGGTGGGCAGGGAAGTTAGCCTTAGATAGAGGTCAAAGTGCTTTGTGTTGTGACAGGCCATCCTAGGCAGTCCTCACCTCTCACATGGCTCCACGCGAGGTTTGGTACCTGGACTGTTTCCCTGAAAAAAGATAAAAGAGTCCCCATCGTGTACTGGGATTGTCTCTTTGTGAAGGTATATTGTTTTAGTCTGTTTTCTATTGCTGTAACAGAACATCTGAGACTTTACATGGCAAAAGAGGTTTCTTCTTGGTAGCAGTTTTGGGAGATGTGGACACCTGCGATAAAGGAATCGGCAACTGCTTGGCTTTTGTTGAGGACCTCATGGTGGAAAACGTGATAGACGATATCAAACACCAGAATGTGTGCAGGAGTGGTGGGTGGATGTGGAATAGCGTGGAGGTAAGAACGATGGATGTAGTTTATAGCAGTCCATCTGAACAATAGCTAATCCACTCTCAAGGGAACTACATTCATGTCTTCATGGACATGGATGCTTGTGATTTAATTCCATATTAAAGGTCCTGCCACTTTTCAACATAGCTACAAGTAAGGGTTCTGACTCCGTTCATGGAGGCTCTGCCTTCCTGATTAACAATCCCTCACCTTTCAAGATTATGCTGTAGCACTGAGGGTTAAATCTCAACATATAAATTTAGAGTATGTAAGCATTTAGATGACTTCAAGTGGGCTTTAAAAAATACAGATTTCTAAGCATCACACACACACCATCCCAACTTCCTCACCCACTTCTGCCAGCATCTAGTTTGTAGGAAAATAGCAGAAGTCAGGAGCTTGAACTTTTCTTAGGCTTCTAAGTGATTTTGTTACAAGTGATCTATCTAGACTGAGCCTTGGGAAGATTACTAACAGGGCCTCCCTACATACTAAGCATCATAAATCAATACTGACACATACATACACACACTGTCTTTGGTTCCTATACAAGGTTAAAGCCTTGTGGCTATTTGTATTCTCTACTACTCTCATCCTGTTAAGGGACAGCTGACTCTGTTTTCTTTTTTGTTAAGCTGTGTTAGATTTTGATTATGTACTTGGCTAGAGGTCAACTTTTTTGACTGGTTCTTCCTCAAGAATCTTGTGAATTACATATAGTAAACTGGTCCCATTGTTTGGGAGTTGACTGACCATAAGATGTTTTGTAGTATGTTAACTGTCTGACCATAAATCTATAACATTTGCCTTTCCTGTGATCATAAAAATAATTTTAAAATTCAAATTTTAATCACTTGCTTTTTTGATATAAAGAGACTATTTTGTCTTTGTCTTTAACCTGAGCCATTTTCATTCTCCTACTATGGGATTCTGAAAACACGGTCTAGTCATTATTATATTTTACTTTATACTATCTTGGTGTTATCTCCTCATTTTCAACACTGTAAAAATACTTACATTCTTTAAATTGAAAAACTATCATTTTATGTGCATGGGTGTTTTGCCTGCATGTATTTCAATGCATCACGTGTATACAATGCACTCAGAGGCCAGAAGAAGGAACTGGGTTCCCTGGAACTGTAGTTTCAGATGGTTGTGAACTGCTGTGCAGGGGCTGGGAATCAAATCCTGGTCCCGTGGCAGAGCAGCCCCTGCTCATAACTGCTGAGCCATCTCTCCAGGCCTCTCATTCTCTTTGGATGAAGTACCTTCCTTTCTGTCCCTCGAGCTTCTGAAGACACCTCAAGTCATCATAAACTCTTTCAGATCTTTATGCTTCTCTTCCAAACTTTGGCTTTACTGAAGTCTGGCTGCCTACAGCAGACAAGCTTCCTTTCTGGTCTCTCAAGTGAAACTGCTCATCTTTCCTATCCTGCCCCACGTTGCCCTACTATTAGAATGTGAGGCTGGGATAATTCCACACACTATCCTCATCTCACTTCTCCTACACTTCCTCTCAACACCCCTGAGATTCTTGCTGTTGGGCTCTGCCCAGTATGTTTTCCTGATCTCTACACCACCTGTCCCTTTGGTTCTGTTCTAGGATATTTTGAACTTTGGTGTCACGTGGAAGCCTGCTATTTCTAACATCCCAGCATAAGCATTTAGTTTTTGTTCACAGTTTCCATCCCTCCAGCTCTCTTACTTTCAACCCTTAGCCACATGGGGTCTCCAACTTCCAGGCACATCTAGGCCATGGGACCCTATACTTCATCTACCAGATGCTGCATTTAACCAATTTTCTATGATTCTCAGGTGCAGCATCAACTCTTCTTTCTAGTACTCTCACTTCTCTTGGTTCTTAGATGTCTCATTACATTCATATGGGGAAACCCAATTATGGGTAGACTATTTTTATTTTTGATTTGTTCCCTAAGTGAAATGTTGGCACTAATCCCATCATAAGGACCACACTTTCTACTGCTGATCTTGAGAGTCAATTTTGTAGATGACAGTATCATGTCAAAGCGTCACAAGGTTGACTACACTTGAGTCCATCATGGGGAAGAACCGTGGCAGCAAGAGCATAAGATGACTGGTCACATAGCATCCAAAGTCAGCTTGCTTTTCATTTTTAGCTAATCTGGTACTCAGGACCTTGGATGGTGTCACCTATATCCATGGTGGATCTTCAATGACCAGTGGATTTTCAATGCTTAGCTAAACATCATCATAGAAGCACTCCAAGGTACATTTCCTTGGGGATAGTAAATCAGTCAAGCTGATAAATAAGATAAACCACGATAAGGTCTTTTTTGTTACTTGTAATTCCTATTTTTTGCCTTTGTGTTATTATTATAAATAGTTTATGGTGCGGGACAATTGTCTATATTCTGTCAATTATGTTTTAAATAAACACTGATTGGCCAGTAGCCAGGCAGGAAATATAGGCAGGACAACCAGATAGGAAGTAAAGGTGGGTCAATGAAAACAGGAAAATTCTGGGAAGAAGGAAGCTTCCTCTGCATTCCTGTCCAGACACAGAAGAAGCAAGATGTGACTATGCTGCTGAAAAAGGTACTGAGCCATGTGGCTAACACAGATAAGAATAATGGGCTAATGTAAGTTATAAGAGTTAATAAGAAGACTGAGCTAATGGGCCAATCAGTTTATGATTAATGTAGACCTCTGTGTGATTTCTTTGGGACTCAACAACTGCGGGAACCGGGCAGGACAGAAACCTCAGACAAGTTTACAAACATTTTTTATTATTTCCCAATTTCTTTCCTCCCTCTAGCTCCTCTCATGCCCCCATCCCAGTTCTCTCCCAAATTTATGGCCTCTTTTTCTTTAATTGTATATTTTTAAGTCTAACAATAATAATAAGAGAGATCTGATTCACTTTTTGATTGGATTTTTACTTGTATTGGTATAGGTAGGAATTACTTATTTGTTCAGCTGCTATTATTAGTCCAATCCATCAATGTTGGAAAATTTTAATCACATCAAAGTTTTAAATAAAATAAAATAAAATAAAATGTGTGAGTGTGTTTGTAAGTGTGAGCTCTCACAGTCATGCCATGGAGGACACGCAACTTGGTGGAGTCAATACTCTTCTGTGACCTCGTGGGACCAACAATCCAACTCAAGTCATCAGGCCTGGAACAAGCACCTTTACCTGCTGAGTCACTCACTGGCTTTCAAATTAAAGTCTTAAAAATTGAGTTTCTGATGTGTTAGCTAATAATGATAACAGTCTTGGCTAAAAGATATTCATGTAGTTTATTTTAAATAAACTGTTGTTTTCAACCATGCACAGAAGAAAGCAATCGGAAAAAGCTAGCATTTAATTAGAATGGAAGACAGAGTCAGACAGAGGGAAGTAATGTGGTGTTGAATTGGGTGAGCTTCCTCTGACTATCTAATACTTTCCAAGAAACCCATTCACAGAGTTTAAATCAGTTTGTTGTCCTCTGATTTTATGAGTTGACTGATCTCAAGGTGTGCCTCTCTTGCAGCCCTGTCTGGGCTGCTGCCAGGGAGAGGTGAGGAGTTCAGGGAGCTGAAGGTTTGACTGAGTGATTATGTGGGATCACCATGCCTGACTGGCAGCTGTGTGCTGGGCACTTGTGGTGGAGGGCTAGCACTTGGCTTCTATTTTGGGCTTTGGCATCTTAATGCTGTCAGGCCAGTTAATGGTTACACTTGACATTGTGATAGAATTATTTTTTCTGCATTCAGCTGTTCAAAGCAACCAACCACAGGGAATTCCGAGATTTAGCAAAGTAGAAAAAATGAACTCCTCTTGATGAGGGAGTGTGAGCTTACCCATCAGAGGAGTGGAGAAGATGTCAGCCACTGGTAAGCTGCTCTCTGGAAAGGATCACCTGCTCCGGGTCTTTTTAAAAAAGCATGCCAACAAACTGTGACACCCTAAGTCTTCTTTCCAACACTACCATGCAGATTCCAGTCCCCTTGATCCCAAGAAGTCAGACTTTTGCAGAGGATACCACCTTAAATTTTTATTGTTTCCACCTAAGGAAAAATTTCTGCCAAGAACTATTTCTCTGGGTTCTGGCTGTTCCTGTTATGTTTACTCTATCTATTATTGCATCATCCAACACAATCAACACATATTCAGCTCTACTGCAGCAGATGAACTCTGCTGCCTCACTAGAGAATTTTGTTGTAGAATCTATAAAGTTCAGTGTCTGAGCCTCACTTATTCTGGGAGAATTTAAAAGTGTAGGTGAAGTCTTCCATGGCACTTCTTGCTATCTGGAGCATTTAGAACGTGAAAAACACCCCTGGATGTAGCATGAGGGCAGGCTTGTTGAGGTTTCTGTCCTGCCTGTTTCCCACAGCCGTTTACCCCCAAAGAAAATCACACAGAGAGTCTACATCAGGTTATAAACTGATTGGCCCATTAGCACAGGCTTCTTATTAGCTCTTGTAGCTTATATTAACCCATTATCCTTATCTATGTTAGCCACATTGTTCGGTACCTTTTTCAGTAGGGCAGGTCACATCCTGCTTCTTTGGTGGTTTGGGCAGGAGTGGGAGGAAGAGCTTCCTGCTTCCCAGAATTCTCCTATTCTCCTTGCTCCCCCTCTACTTCCTGTCTGGTTGTCCCACCTATACATCCTGACTAATGGCCAATCATCATTTATTTAAATCATGATTGACAGAATACAGACAATTCTCCCGCACCACCTGATCTTGGTGCTTATAGTTCTTGCTACACATTGTATTGTGATGGCAGTGCTGGTAGATGTTTATGGAAGGCTCAGTATGTGACAGGCAGAGTCTCAGTGCTCTGAATACACTTGATTTCATGCTGTAGACACTATTATAGATGAAGACGTGTGGGCCCCGAAAAGTAAAACAGCTTGACACAGGCCATAGATTTGATAAACCATAGAGTTTAAACATCCAATTGGATGGATATGGGAGCCTAAACAGTTTCATGCTCAGTCCACTCCAGAGTTAGATCCAGCCAAAAGCCGACTCTTGATTTGAAAACTGGACGGTGACTTTCTTGGTGCAAGGCTATGTTCGCCTTCACCTAGCATAAAAGAAAGGAAAGTGTAAATGGTCTCCATCAGTGACATAAACTGCTATGTAAATATTCATGGCAGATAACACATAGTGAGGGATCCTGAGGACTCAGTGTTCAGTATTGAACATGCATGGAAATTCAGTGCCGTTGAAGATGATCTCAGACTTGAAGAAAGGGGTCATGCTGTTATTATCCGTGAACATAGGCCACTATGCCATAGGCTTTTGCCTTGTGCTAAAGGAACGGTGCGTGCTGCATGTCATAGATCTGCTTGAGTCTCTAAGAACACTGTGTCTCTATTACTTGGGAGGTATCCTCTATTTCCTGGACATTGCAACATTCCTTCCTGAAGGGGGGATGGAAGGTCCTAGGACTCTAGAATATAAAGATAAATACAAGGACCAGGAAGCTCTGAAGATTGAAGACTCAGAGTTCTTATTCAGGAAGTAAGCAACTGGTTGAGAAGAGGAAGCTGTCTGATGGGGCTGTCTATGGGCCGTTTCCAGGGATACAGCTTTTGGGATTCATTATTTATGCTGGGATGAACCATTTGGGGATGCAGCTGCCCTTGAGCCATCCATGGTTCTGGAAATAACGTTCACCTGCTTTCCTGCAAGTAATCCCCATAATTCCATTAGGTCTTCAGGCTAGACTTGGGAGGCTTGGTTTCTTTAATCATTAGTCATTAGTGCACCATCTGAGGTGAATAGAGGGTTTTTTCACATCTCCTCCAGAAATGTCCCATAGTAGGATAGAAATTCATGTCTCTGGACTCCTGAAAATCACCACGTAGAGGGTGACACATCCACATGAAAGAACAGAACCGACTAAATGCAAGCTACTGCATATTATGGCCTCTGTCCAAAGACTCAGAACATGTCCACACACCAACACCCTCCTGAGGACTTGGCCGCTACCCTTGTTGACAAGTTGGCACATCATTTCTGACTATGGAGCTGGAGAAATGACTGAGGTGCAAGGCCTTTGATGTCAGGAAAGAGATGAGCATCAGATTAAAACAACAACAACATGAAGAAAACAAACAAGCAAAAAAACCAAGCCAACCAAACACATAAAACTGAAAAGCAACAAAACTATTTTCTTGTTTATGACATTAACTGCTGCCCCTATCATTGCTTGTAATATTAAATAATGTGGTATAAAGAGAAAAAGCAAAACAAAGAAGAATGAAATGTGGCTCAAACTATTTTTCAATATATAGCATCAATTTTTGCCTGTCACCTGTGCCTGTAATATGCGTTGGTGTTGCATGTGACAGCAGCCCTCACTGGGCCTTCTCAGATGCTGAAGGCTAGTCAGATGCTGGCTTCACCACCACCTCTTTATTCCTTTGTAATGAGAAGAGAATTCCATCATGAAACTGGCACAAGCACTAAGCAATACCAGGGTTTACTGTGGGCCTTTACCCTGCAGAGACTATACAACTGGCCCAAATAAGGAAACAGCGGAAGCTGTCTGGGTCTTACCACTTCTTGGAAAACCTTTCTCTGCGTAGCCCTTTTGAACCCTTTCACAGTTGTTGAAACAGTGCAGTAATTGTAACAGAAGTACATTCTTACAGATAGGAGATGGAGAGATCTTTGGTCTATCAGGCGAGATTCTGGGGGAAGAAGATGAAGCATTCAAATAGCGGCAATATCCATAAAGGCAAGGCATTATTAAGAAGGCTCAGTACTTCAGACTGCACCCTAGTAGGTCTACTGAAATGGGAAGGGTGTGTGTGTGTGTGTGTGTGTGTGTGTGTGTGTATGTGGGGGGGGCAGGGGCTGTGTCCTAGAATTGGAGCTGCCAACAGAGAGGAAATGCAAGGACCACACACTAAATCTAATACTCCTTGTCCTTCACTTTTTCCCCGGAGCAAATTATTGATTGTGTCCACTTGGAGGTCACAGCGCAGGAGAGGCTGTTGAGGCAAGCAATGAGGATTATGGCCTTGGACAGAGTGGGAAAGCAAGAAAGAACGGGTCTCTATAGCAAATGGAAAACCCCCAGGTCATGTCTGGATTCCTCTCCTAGTTCTGTCACATAAAATGAAAAGTAGGGAATCCCACTGAAGTGGGGCATCATTGGAGGTTTTTACTTTCATTCAGACACATCTCTACCAGGAACAGAAGGGGCCCCATAGGAAGTACATAGAGGATCACTAACAAGCAATTCTGATGAAAGATAAGAGCCAGGTAGCTCCAGGAACTAAACTATTCCAGAATCTTAAGCAGGCTTTGACCCTGAACCATTCAACTCTGACTGACTTCACTCTTGGATCATTATAATTAACATACAAAGCTTCAGGATTGCACTGAATTAAAACAACTTTGGCTACAAAGCATGATTCACACCCATGTTAATCTGCTTTTTGTTACCCTAATAAACACTTGAGACAATAGTCTTACGGACAAGGTTTATTTCAGGTCTCTGTGGGTTTTAGTTCATTATAGAGTCATCCTCTGCTTTATGTAGTGCTGACAGTACGGCAGGAGTGTGGAGCGGAGGGAAGCCACTTGCCTCAATCCAGAGAGAAGAACAGAGAGAATGGGGTTAGGGTTCAACTACCCACTTCAGGTCCTGACTCCAAAGACTCCATGACACCTGATGGAGTTATACCTCTTCAAGGCCTTGCTACCTCTCAATAGCACCAACTTGAGTTTTGCTACATGGGGTTCTGGGGACAGGTGCCGTCTGAACTATATTAACATGCATTGCCCCCAAGGGAGGAGAAGATGTTTCACCTAATGATTTAGTTTAATTAGAGGAGTCAACCAATGTCTGGTTAATACAAATGGAGCCCAAAGTGCCTCAACAGAGAAATACTGATGGGGTGAGTTCTATCTCAGACTAAGAGAAGAAATGAAGACTTGTAACAGAGAATCATGAGGGAGAACCATTTCCTTGTGATTTTCAGCATCCGTGACATTTCCCCCCTGTGTTCAGTGCTTCTGAAAAGTAGACCGTTCCCAAAGAAGTTTTAAGAAGTTAGGGTAGTGCTAGGGGTATAGCTTAGTTTAGGTTTTAGCATTTGCCTAGCATACGGAGTGCTGGGAGGTAGAGTTCAGTGATAGAGGACTCACACAGCATAGCTAGAACTAGGGGTGTAGTTCAGCGATAGTGCAGCAATCTATAATACATGGAACAAAGCTTTGGGTTCAGTCTGCAGCATCACCCCCAAATCATGAGAGCAACTGGTTGAAAGGGTTCCATGGTAATAGCAATAGATTTAAAAAACAAAGATCAAAATGGAACTGTTCATCACCCCTATTACTGATTTCTCACTACCCTGACTAAACTATCCCAGGTTGGGTAAAATAAAGAGGTATGTTTTGGCTCAGAATGCATGGTCTACACTGGTAATGGAGGTGGGAGGTCAGTGGGCTACATAGGTAATGGCCTTATTATAAAGCCTCAGATAGTGAGGTTAGCTTTTGGATAGACTTCAGCAACCAGGCAAGCATGAGCTGGTTCCCACCATAGGGAACACTGACTCGCATTACACACAGACATGGGTGACGGGCAGTCCATGATGGAGAAGTTGTGGTCCATCCTGCATTCGAATGACATACATGGTGCATATTTTTATGTTTTATGTGTTCTGAAGCCTCTCAATTTACCACTCATTTCTTTCAAGAAGTTGCATGTTTGCTTTATTTATCTCACTACTCTTTGTCTGGTGGGTTCTGCAGCTCTATTTTTAAATTATTCATTTCTTATTCAATCATTTCTAATTGTTCACTCCATTTCCCTGAGCTAAAAATTCCGGAGACAGCATTTATTTTTATTTCTGGAGACTTACGGGGTCTTTTCCATACTCATGATTCTTTCACATCTGTGCTGTATTAGTGGACTTTAAAAAGTAGATACTTGGGGCTGGAGAGATGGCTCAGAACCTCAGAGTACTTGTTTCTATTGTAGAGGACCGGGTTCATTTCCTAGAATCCACATGGTAGCTCCCAGCCACCCGTAACTCCTATTCTAGGGGATCCAACACCCTTTCCTTACCTCTGTGGCCACCAGGCACACAAGTGGCTCACAAACATATACCTGCAAGTGAAATGCTCCTATGCATAAAAGCTTAAAAGTAAATATTTCTTCACAGTTCTTTGATACTTTAAATAGGATCTTTTAAAAGTCCTTCTCTTGTTGCTTTCTAATTTTCCTTAGAGTGCACTGCAGTGGGATTTCTTTACCTCTTACTCCATGGCAGTTGATTTCCCTGTGTCTTTGACATCTTTGATGGGGAGCTTTGGGTCTTTTCTCCTGTCACTCTTCCTTCCTTTCTGGCTTCCTAGGGACACAGAAGAGATGCTGTCAAGAGTCTGTAAGCCTCTTCTCCACAGCATGCAACAGGTGCTTTCTACTGCCAGTGCCTGGCCTAGAGTTGCTCAGTGATGCAGTCAGCTCAATTATTTGTATTTTACTTTTGAGATTATTATATGTACAATATTTCTTCTTTCCTTTTTCTCCCTCCAAAACCTCCCATATATGTCTCTCTATGCTCCTTCAAATCCAATTCATGACCATTTTTTATCATCAATTGCTATTCCGTGCATATATACATATGCATATATATTCCTAACTGTAACCTGCTCAGTAATATAATGCTATTTGTATGGATGGCCCCTATAGGTTCATGTATTTGAGTGCTTGGTCATTAAAGAGAGGTGCTATTTGATAAGTATTAGGAGGTGTGACCTTGTTAGAGTAGTTGTGTCCTTGTGGGAGGGAGTGTGTCAGTGAAGCTGGGCTTTGGGGTTTCAAATGCTCAAGACAAGCCCAGTGTCTCTCTTCCTGCTGACTGCAGATCTGGATGGAGAACTCTCATGCTACTTCTCCAGCCTGCCTGCCTGCCACAGTACTTCTGCTATGATGACAATGGTCTAAACCTCTGAAGGTGTAAGTCAACCACAATTAATTACTTTCCTTTCCTTTATAAGAGTTGCCATGGCCATGGTTTCTCTTCCAAGCAATATAACCCTGACTAAGACAGTGCTAGATACCAATTGGTGTGCTCTTCTCCGGAGAAGAGCAACTTTTCTGCTCCTAGCTTTCCACAGCTGCCCACAGTTCTTTTGTGTAGGGTTGAGGCCTCACATGCGTTTCCCGTCCATGTAGTCATGTCTTCTGACTTCACCCTTGTTTAGCTTATATTTAGTCAGTCCTGTCGGTGAGACTTTGTGGCTGTAGCTTCTGACCCTTCCAGGAGACACAGCTCACAGCAGACTCCTTGGTCCTCTGACTCTTACAATCTTTCTGCAATGTTCCATGAGCCTTAGGTGCAGGAATTGTTTTGCAGATGCATCCGTTAAGACTGGGTTTATTTTTTACCTACTTTTGGCAAGAGGCCTCTATCCTCGGGAGGTGGTCCTAGCCACTTATAACCTTTCTTCACAGGAAAAGAATCTCAGTTTCAGACTTCCAGTCCTTTTTAGTCTTGGCTTCTTCCTGATTTTGGAACCATGTCTTATAGTAGTTGAAATGCCAGAGGTTGCTGCTTAGAACCACGGGTCTGTTTTGATACCTTGTAGATTCTGGTTCCATAAATTCCAAAATTAGTAATTTTTTAACTCAGCTTTGCCTGTTTTTACATCTTATAAATATTTAGTGTCTTGTTCTTGAAATGAAGATGGAAGAAATAATGGATAAGTTTTTTGCATGAAATTAATTCTAGAATATAGAAAGAAGCTTTTACTACCCATATATACATATGCATGAATATATAATGATTTGTGGGTAATTTTGTACATATGATGATAATTTCCCAAATATAGAAATGAATTGCATACTCCTCCTCCTTTTAAAAAAGTATTATGTATTCTGTGACAATTTTATCTATTAATGCATATGATCTGTGCACATGCACCCCTCCTACAGTCCTTCTGATTAGCCTCACCTCACCCTCACTTATTCACATCCCATTCCCGTCACTCAGCTCTCTCCCCTCCTTACAGATCTCCCTCTGCTTTCCTGTCATTTTGTTTTGCTGTTGTTTCGTGACCCATTGAGTTTAGTGAAGGTCAACTATATACACATGTGTGTGGAGCTATGTCCCGGAGTATGGGGCACTAACCAGGGGCTACATCCCTGAAGGCAGTGACTCCCCTCCACCCAGCATCCATCAGCACCCAAAATCCCCCAGAGAAAGGTAGAGTCTTGGTGAGCTCTTCACATGTTTGTAACTAAATGTTGACATGCCCAGTCTTGTGCAATCTCAGTGGACAGAGCTATGCATTCATGATTTCTCAGAAGATAGAGTTTTACATTCCTCCCCCTCATCTAACTTTTATAATCTTTTCATTCCTCTTCTATACTTTCCTGAGCCTTGAAGGGGTGATATAGATGTCCTGCTTAGAGCTGAACGCTTAGAAGTTGCTTCTCCTCCACTCCTTGAGCAACCGAATCTGCATTCACTTTTCAGTATTATTCACAGCAAAAATAAGCTGATGACTGTGGCAAGCAACACTTGTTGGGAAGGCTCTCATTGTGAGTCTACCAAGGAGTAACTTTTGAATAAAGATAATTCATTACAAAACCAGCCTAACTGGACCAGATGGAAAACCTGCTGGTAGTAAGCAGAAGGATTAAAGGTCTAAAAAGAAAAGTTGCTTACTAAAGTATTACAGACCTTTATAGGGTTAATGTTAAACAACAGTATGTTAAAAAGGCAACAGACCACACAGCAATGACTATCTCAAATCTAGTGGAACGACAGAAAGGAAAAACAGAAACGGAATTCTGTCATCTTCAAGCGAAGTAAGAGAAGCTCTACTGAGATTGTGTTGAACACACAATTTTCAAACTCCCTGTGTTTTTGAAATAGCAGGCCATTTGCTGCCTTTGGCTCTCTACTAACAACCTACATATATGCGTAGCTCTGAGCCTGATAGTTAGACCGTTGCATGTTCATATGGTGTAGGAGGGTCCTTTTGTATTTGGGTTGCTCTTATTGGTTAATAAAGAAACTGCCTTGGCCTTTTGATAGGGCAGGACTTAGATAGACAGGGAAAAGAGAACAGGGAAGGGGACAGAGTGAGAGAGAGCCGCCCACCATGAAGCTCCCAGGTCAGACACGCTGAATCTTTCCCGGTAAGCCACGACTCGTGGCGACACACAGATTATTATGAAAGACCCCAACCGATTTTTCATAACTAACTGGATGAATTGGGTAATAGGACAGATTCTTCTTCCCCGCTCCCCCTCCCCACAGGGCAGGAGGGCTAGCAATTATCAGAACTGGTCACAGTCCTGGGCAGGAAGGCTAGCAATTATCAGAACTGGTCACAGTCCTGGGCAGGAAGGCTAGCAATTATCAGGACCAGTCACATTCTTCTAAACAGATGGTTATCAGAACCAGTCATAGTGAATGATTACCAGACTGTAAACTGAGTCACGATGGAACAGGCAGCTTGTCACATATTCAAGGTTTTTCTGGGAATAGGCTGAACTATGTTAATTTCATTCTGGGTTGAAGATCTAGACCAATCCCAATTGTACCCGTACCCCATATTATAATTTATGTAAAGCTTGTGATTTTGTCTATAAAAACTTGCTTGCATGGATACTCGGGATGCTTAGCTATCCCGAAGCTGGGCACCCGCTTGTGCAACTGTGGAATTAAACCTCGTGCTTTTGCATCTGATGGCCTGGTTATTGAGTCTGGGGGCTCCTCAGCAATAAGACCACTCTGAGGGTTGCAGCGAACTCCCCGACCAGCGAGGAAGAACAACCACACTCAGGATTCTTCTCGTATCACGCTTTATTGGAGAGCCCTTGGTTGAATGAAGCTGGAAGCAAGAGAGGCTAAGCTCCGAATGGAGGCTGCTTATATAGGGAAAGGTGACACGAATCACACCTCAATTGGCTGCAGATATGCCCGCTGGCACCAGGGTCCTCAGGATTGGTTAGGGACCCCAAGGTTAAAGCACATTTGGGAAGCGCCTGGACACTCAGTCCAGGAGCATTGCCAAATATGGAATTGTTTACCTCTAAGCTGCAAGGGTGAAAGCGCCATCTTGTAATGGCGTTTGCCTGCGGCTCCCTGCAGTTCCCCCCTTTTATTTTACTTAAGCATATTAGGTAGAAGGTCTTATTCCCAATCAGGTCTCCACTTCATGGTGTGTGGACCGATCAAAGGAGGCCCAGTAACTGAACTGACATACCTTCTCCTGTGCAATGGAATTCATTCCTAGGAGGAGCAAAGGCTACGTCAGCAGTATATCCCATATGTACCTTCCCCAGTGCAATGGGACAAATCATCCCGAGGGGGTGCAAAAGCTACATAGGGTGTATACCTAATTGCTCTTCAAGGCTGAAAGCCATATTTGGGGTGAGGAGCCACATTCCAAAGCGGCCAATGCTTGAGAAATCACAACCTTGTCCCTCCTGGTTTGGGCTTGAAGGCGGCAGACCAACCAAAGGCAGAGTATGCATCCTCCCAGGCAGCAAGACAAAAACATTCCCACCCCTACCCATTCCTTAAAGAGAGAGCCAGCAGAAGAAATCCAGGAAGTTAGTCCTTCTGCAAGACTGAGGTCCACCTGTGTGGAATTAATGGCCACTATAGCTCTTCGCAATTCATCCAGAGTAGCATCAAAATTCTCCGACCAATTTCCTGCAAGATACGAAGACAGGACTCGTGACAGATTTGCAGCTTGAGTAAATTTTTCATATTGGACGCTAGTCACACAGAGGGCACTAGCTTTCCACTCACATCCTAATTGAGCCAATTGCCATAGGATGCCAATCTGCTCTTGAACTAGGTCAATGCGCTGATTGACCACCATCAAACCTCCTTTTAATTGTGTAATGACCGAGGTTTGTGTATCCAAAGCTTGGGTTACAGAGGCTGAAATCTGATTCAAAGTCTGGCCAGTTTGAACAGAGGTAGCCATTGCTACTCCCACAGCGGTGGCAGCGATTGCACTAGCTGAGATGGCTGCAATAATCGCTGCAGTAATGCCAAAATCTCTTTTATGTCTGAACAAGGTCATCATGCTGGGCACCTCCACTGGCACTGGAACCCATCGAGGAATCCGAGCCACCATGGCTCTAGAAAATTTATCAGCTTGCCAGCATTGCGACATCCAACAACTATCATTAGTACATTCTAAAAATGAGCTATTTGAAAGAATAAACATAAAGGGAGGGTAAACACATACTGCCATAGGAGAAAATCTGGTAGGCTTAACAATGGTCTCATTGATAGAAAAACAGTCGGCCATCTGAATAACGACAGGTCTCCCACCGATAATGTTCACCGTCATATTGATCTTGCAATTAAACTTGTCATGTCCCACTTTTCCACCTTTCAACATAACAAAGGCAGATAAATCCGTACAACTACCATTAATGCCACATAAAAGCCATTTATGAAAAGGAATCATCCTAGGGTCCTGAGGAAAATACCCAACTGCTTTCCAAATAAATCCTCCAACCTCGGGACCTCTATGATCAGGGGAAAAGGTAAAAAATTGATTTTCATCAGCCCATCTTGTTCTCCCTGCCTGACAATCCGACCAAGGCCAAGTTTCCCCCTCAAATTCTGGCATACAGTGGGGAAACACCCTGGGTTGAATGGGTGGTGGATCCCGGGAATCCCCAGCAGGAACATTTCCAACCGGGAATGTGCCATTAAACCAGATTACCTCTTGGGAATAAACCCAAGCAAAATTACTGCCTTTGCCACGCTCGATAGTAACACGTTTTCCTTTGAACCATCCAAGGGTAGACTGATCAATCACCATGCAGTCTCCCGGAAATCCCAGGGACTGAAAACATAACGATCCCTTCTCAAGGAGACTTCATCTCTGTTGATAATTCTTGTCAGCCGAGTTGGGACCCAATGAGGCGCTTCTTGACCCTGTGGAAAAACACAAACAGCTCCCCTGGATCTCGTTACAACCAGATCCGGTCCATACCATTTGTTATCTATCACATCTTTCCACATCACATCATTCCTTTCCATAGCAGGAACATTCATAGTGTGCCTATCAGCCGCCATTTTTTCTGAATCATCCAATATTAAAAAATTAAGTGTAAAGAGTGCAAGGGAGACTCTCTCCCTGGGGGAGGCAGCCTCTGCTATTCCCCCTTTTTGTTTTTGAAGGATCTCTTTAAGGCTTTTATTAGCCCTTTCCACAATGCCTTGACCTTGTGGATTATAAGGTAGTCCCAATGTGTGTGCCACTTGCAATTGTGA
>PVIU01010509.1:0-69904 GCA_004026605.1 Ondatra zibethicus | reverse complement strand
ATAACATTATACACACTGAGCAAGTTCTATTTAAGAATATGTAAGTATACACTTATGGACATAAAGGCATAACAACAATATCAGAGAGGCTATGAAATTGAATGAGAGAGAGCTTCATATTGAGATCAGTACTGCTCCCTGTAAAATCAAACTCCAGCAACAAAAGCAACTTTCTTGGTGTTCCTATGAGTTCTTCGATCTATATGACCACAGATAAAAATCTAGTACCTCTCAATGTCCCTCTTTCTTTCCTTATCTGCATAGGGTATTGGACTTTATGGAAAGGTATCTGCAGACACAACAAAAATAGAATGATGACTACACTTTTTCTCTTATGTCATCCTGATAATTCAAGGTCCCTGGGATTAAGCATAGCCCCAATTTTTGAGTGAATTCATCAACTTAGATGAAAGTTTAAATGCCCATTTTTTGGTCCATTTTCTGTTCTCCTCTCCTTTATTGCTTCCTACTCTTAAGTAAGTTGGCCATTTCTGGAAAGTTTTCAGATGTTCTTGTTTTTTTCATGGGCCATAGACAAGAAGGAGCATTGCTCTAGGTTTATTGCCACTGGTACTCATTAAAATAGACATATTACATTAATTACTTAAATCAATACTATTTCTAAATCATGTATACACACTCCAAAACACAAAATATTTTAATTACAATTTGGGGGATTTTGTGTATGGATATTGGTCATCTTTTCATGGCAGAGTTACCTTTTATTAAGTTTTGTCCTTATGCCTATATCCCAGTGCTATTTCACATTGTGACTTCTGTGCCAAAGGGACTCAGCATTTAAAAGAGCAGGCAATTAGCTTGCTATAACATGGCTGGCTGAAATCCATGGGATGCCTACCTGTTTCTGAAGAGAATCATTGGAGGAAGAGTGAAGGGGGTGAGTTGGGGGCTAAAGGAGGTTGAGAGCTAGAGAAGAGACAAGGCAATGAAAGCTTTGTTTAGGTTGTAAAAAGAAAAGAAAGGAAAAAGAAATCAGGCATTTATTTATTAAGAGGTCATACTTTAAGGGCAAATCAACTAGTCCTTACTCCATAAAAGCAACTATCCTATTTATTTCATTATCACATATCAAACCAGTGTTTCTCTTCTCTTTACTAACTTCAGGGTCACCTATACATTGATAGCACCTCTACTTCTCTGAGGCTGATGATCCTTTTATAAATAACCAGTGCTTTAATTCTCTCACAGTCCTTTCTTTTTTGTCCTATGGCTGCTGTGGAGGAATTCCCTCACTCTGACGTTTTATCTTACTGTAAACTGTCTGCTTTTCTCAAGATTCTTAATGGTATGACAATTTCTCTCTTGAATCAGAAAATAGAAGCTATTAAAATGTGTTTTTAATGATTTTAGTCTTTATCTGTTTCCATGCAATCACCTTTATAAATTATGACCATCACATAGAATATGCGGGCAAGGGTTTATGGAAAGAATGATCTTATATACCAGAAGATTAGAAGGTGTTGAGAAATCTGTGAGATTCTGTCTCCTAGTGATGTCAGCAGCTATGCCCATAAAGTGTCACCAACATGACTACCTAAATATGAGCTGAACAAAAATACCAAAAATAAACCATACCAAAATAGATAAGGAAAAACCCAAGAGGCCTCAATGCTACAAAAGGAACTACAGTCAACTAAGGAATGCTGAGAGTGGGAAAGTTAGTCTTCTCTAAGAAAGAGCAAACCAAGTAGTTATCCAATACCAAATGATCAGGCCAGAAAGTAGACATAAAAGTAATATTGTACAAAATAAGCAGTGTATACTTAGAAATATGTATGTAGATATACCATGGAATGGAAACAAGTGGGGGAAAATGGCCATGAATTTGAAAGAAAGCAAAGAGACATATGTAGAACGATTCTGAGGGAGGAGAAGAAAGGAGGAAATGATATAATTTTAATATTATCTCAAAAAACAGAAGGAAAGTTCAGAGAAAAATATGATTTTGCTACATTTATTGAAACATAACATCAAGGCCTATAAATTTGTTTCAAAATGACTACCCTGGCATACTCCAAGTATGAGTTTCACAGAGTTGTGAAAGTGCGTTGCTTTATAAATAATTTCCTTCTTCAAATATCAGAACAAGGTTCCCTTGGGCGTGTGCAAGGTTACCCAAAAAGTTCCATCAACTATTTTAAATGGCGATTTTTCATCATTCCCTATGTGTTCCTACTTACTTCTTTCAGTACATATGAGCATACTATAAAGAAATCTATAAATCAAAAATATAGTGAAACAGGCAATGGGTTCCTTACAATATGTTCCAATAAAGTATACATCAAGGCATATAACAGGATTACTGTAAGGTTTTGATGAACCTGAGAAATTCACAAAACTCAGTAACTTTGTCACCTCCTGTCATCATAATTGATGCCATTTATCCATGTTGTTTGTGATGTTAGCGTAAACAACCTACTGAACAAAAGCATGATAGGTATAATCAGAGTGTATAAAACTTGATTGCATTAAATTTACTCTTAAATACTCTGTAGTTAAAATATGTGCTTAGTATCAATATTCCAAATTACACATTTTCATATTGTTTTAAAATTTTGCTGTAAAAGACATGCTGTGCTTTGTGAGCAGGGGCCAGACAGTTTATGTATGTGACTCCAACAGAGAACTTACTCCTTTCCATTTACATCTGTCTCAGTACATATGCTCTACAGTGTGCAAATGTTGAAAACATTGTCCACCAATGTGTGCTTTAGAATGTATCATGGTCAGTAAGCAAGGCATGATTTGATACTGCTATTCTCAAATACATTCTTCATTAAAGTATATATTGTATTGAAATTTGTTCTTTAATATTCTCTTCTACATATTTGTGAAACCATGAAGGTGTTTTTCAAAAATTTATATGAGTGTGAAAATACAAAGTGTTTGTATAAATGACATAGAAGTTTCCAATATGAAGTAACCTCGTTCACCTTTATATGTGTAGGTAAAGACATCAAATCCAGAGTTGAACAAATTTCTGATGACTAAGTCATCATTTGTGGTAAGGGGTGAACTAAGAAGATATTTGCAGCAGAGGTATTGGGACAGCACTGGATTGTGGGGATTTTAATGTCAGACTATGAAGTGTTGAAAGAGAGCTTCTCAGGGAACAGTGTCCAAAAGCATTAAGAGATTATGATACTGGAACACACTCATTTAAGAATTAGTTACCCTGCTAAAATATTACTGAGGCTGGGGAAAAGCACAGATTGCTGACTTGAGACTTGTTAACAAGAATCTTCTATAGAGTCTCTGAAGATCATGGCCCCCAACTAATGAATATTGTATCAGGGAAATGGCTTGACAGGTTCATTCTTGTTCCAATTGAGCCTGCTTCTGCAAGAACAAAAGGTCACTTGTGCTACAGATATTGAGAGAAGCATAGTTTGGACATGACTCTCAGTGCACCAGGGTTCGATGGCTGCTGGGGAATTGATTTTTTACACCAAGGCCAGATGGCTGATTGAGAAAAAATAAAGTATGACATTCTAGTCACCATAAAAAGAATTAAACAAAATCATCCTCAAGGGAAGATGTGAATTCTCATCAGGTTACATAGGTAGATTTTTTATTTAGGTATAGAACATTGTCCTCAGTAAAATGCTGATCTATTTAAAACTGACAAACAATTGCAACAAATAGACCTTATTGATGATTAATGAATCGTTATTTAAATCAAGAATACTTTGGAAAATTTTTCTAAAAAGCTTTCTTAAAATATTTACAAAAATGATTTACTTATGAATATATATATATATATATATATGCATGTGTACCTGTGTGACTTTATATATACCTGTGCACACATATGCTTTAGGAGGCCAGAGGTTGGCAGACCTGGATCTGGAGTACAGGTAGTTGGGAACCAAGCTGGATCTTCTCAGCAAGATCACCAGGTACTTTTGAGCACTGAGCCATCTGTCCAGCCAACTCCTTTTTGACATTCAGAATAGTGTTTATTTCTTCAACTTAGATAATTCTCTGAGTAAGTGAAAACAGTTTAATGTATTGACTTCTAGGGGAAAATTAAAAATAATTGTAAATGTAAATATGTGTGATTACTTTCTAGATCCCAAAACAGTAGCAAAGCTTTTTTCCTCTTATGAGCTTTCATTTGTTTTTTTTTCTTCTGTCAATTATTTTATATTGGAGGTAGAATATGTTTCAAATAATGTGTCTCATGTTTATAGAATCCTGAGCAAATAATTATCTTTTGCTTGTGTTCTAAATCTTTTAAAAATTAGTTAAAATATAATTTTACCATTTCCCCCTTTTCCCAACACCTTCTAGTGTACCCCTCCTTTATTTCAACAAAAGTATTTATTCTTTTGCTTTAACTGTTATTGATACACACAAACACACCCAAGCATACATGTACAAGTGCTTTAATATATAAATACAACCTGCTCAGTTTATCTTCTAGAATTTACTATATTATATCTATGTATGTTTACATAGACATAATGATACTTCCCAAGTATGATTTTGTGGAAAAAACATGAGGTCTGCCCATCTTAATACACTGTTTACAAGGTATTCTCAGTAACTGTTCTTCATCAACCTTGTTACTCATATGTAGAATGTACCCAGATAAATACATTTTACTGTAAGTAATATCTGTTGTACCTTGATTTACTTCTTTTTTTCCCATACATTGTTTTGTTTTATTTTTTCCATTCAAGAACATAATTAAAGAAATAAAATTTTTACCTTTCTTCCTCTTCTCCCGGTCCCCTCCCACTACCCCTCCACCCCTCCTCCCTCCCCATTCTTCCTTGAAAGAGGGCATGGTGCCCTGCCCTGTTGGAAGTCCAAGGCCCACCCCCATCCCTCCTGGCCTAGGAAGGAGTGCATTCAAAAAGACTCGGTTCTCAAAAAGATAATACATGCAGAAGAGATAGGTCCTGGTGTCATTGTTGATGGGTTCTCCTTCTGCCAACTTTCGCCGCCACATTCAGAGAGTCTGGTTTGATCATATGCTCATTCAGTCCCAGTCCAGGTGGATTGGTGCGCTCCCATTAGTTCAGGCACACTGTCTCAGTAGGTGGACCAGCCCCTCACCGTCCTAACTTCCTTACTCATCTTCTCCCACCTTCTGCTCTTCACCTGCACCTTGGGGGCTCAATCCATTGCTCTGATGTGAATGTGGGTCTCTGTCTCTATCTCCATCCATCGGATGAAATTTCTATAATGGTAATCAAGATAATCACCTTGATTTACTTCTATAAAATGGCAAATATCCCATTGAGGTGAATGTAGAATCTTGATCATATTGTACTAAATATGTCACCATATGTAAAGAATAGAATACTAACAACCCAAGTAGTCATTCTAAACTAAGTGTCTACATGCAACAAAAATCCTGAGAGCATAGATAATGCTCTATGCATTATCATAAAGCAATCACATGGCTTGTAGCAATTCCAGGTAAACATCTTGCTTTAACTAATGTTGAATTATTTCCTCAATATTTTTTCCTGCCTGGACAGTTCATTTCTTCTTTCTGAATAATATTCCAAGTATACCACTATTGTAGCTTACTACTCTTTGTTTCTAATTAACGTACACATTGAAAGATATCTTATAATTATTTTGCATTCTAGCAACAAGAAAAGAATCTACTACAAACATTTATGCATAAAACTTTAGTTACAATTGTATGTATTTTAGACTGATATGTAAAAGTAAACATAAAATTGAACATGTCTCTGAGATACCAAACAATATTTTAATACATGAATATATCTGTCATTTCTTTAAAAAGAAAGAATAAAAACTATTTTTAAAATTATGTAATCTAGTAAACATTATGGTTGCTGCACTGTGGAAATATAACTCTGAATATTTTAAGAATCCTAACACCTACTAATCACTATCTTCACTCTGCCATCCTCTACTTTCTCCAGGCTCTGATAAAACAACTATATTCTCAAGTATTTTTAGATCACATCTTTCATGTTCTACATATAAATGTGATCAGACATGATTGGATTTAATAGGAATGGTTTATTTAACACATCAAACTGTCTATTGTTCCACCAACATTAAAATCAATGAAAGGTTTCTATTTTCTTTTAGCTTGAATAGCATCTATTGTTTGTGGTCTACATGTTGTCATTCATCTTATTAGCATTTAGTAATCTTATAAAACAAGAAGTTTCATTTTGCCATTTCAAAATATATGTAATATAATTTTGTTATATTCAACCTATTATTATATCTTGCTACCCCAGTTATTGGTTCTGCTCCCTTCCTTACAAGTCCACCATCTACTGTCGTGTATTATCTCTCCTATTTTTTGAAACCCACACTGTGCATAAGAAACAAAACATTCAGTCATTGTCTCTGTCTGTCATTCTTATTATCTTAAAGGATAATCTCAATCTCAATTTTTCTAGAAATTATGCCATTTATTTTATAACTAGGACTAAGTAAAACTCAATTATATTTACATACATTATTTTATTCATGTATTAATTTGCATGTAGCAGAGTCCATCTATTTTGGAGAAATGTATATTCAAGTCTACTGCCCACTTTTAATTGGCTAATCTGATTTCCCATTAAGACTTAAAATATTTTTATTAATTCTTTTAGAATCTGATATACTGTGTTTTTATCTTATTCATTCTCCCTCCCCACTCTATTATCTTAACCACCCCTCTCCACTTACTGTCTCACTCAATTTTTTTCCACCATCAAAGCCAATTGTGCTGATCAAATATTCTTGAATAAATGGGTTTCCAGTGGAGTGTTATCCACTCACCAGAGTCTATATTCTTTACAAAAAAACAGTATATTTCTTCCATCTACTAAAAAAATGTCATTAAGACTTTTGAATGGCTTTTTTTCCTTAATGGTAAGTCCTTGTCAGATGTGATTTGAAATGTTTATACTGGCTAGTTTTATATATTCTTGACAAAGCTAGAATTAAAGAGAAAAAGTCTTTAATTAGAAATGTCTCCATAAGCTCTGGCTGTAGGCAAGCCTGTTGAGCACTTTTGCTCTGGAAATATCCTTCTGTACATTGTGGATATATGTATCTATGAATGATTTAATAAACAAGCTGAATAGCCAGTAGTTGAACAGGAGAAAGCTAGGTGAGAAAGCCAAACAGAGAATGATGGGATGAGAAGGGGTGGAGTCTGTAGTTACCATCCAATGCAGAGGGAGCAGGAGATATGTGTGCCATGCTAATAAAGGTACTACTGTGTAGGAGAGCATAATTATGGAATATGGATGAACTTAAAATATAAGATCTAGTCAGTAATAAGTCTGAGCTATTGGTCTAGCATTTGCAATAATATTAAGCCCTGGGTGATTATTTGAGAGCAAGGAAACCAGCACCAGCTCTACCTGTGTGCTACATGGCAGGTTTAGGGTGTTTGCTCATGCAAACAAAAGAGGTTACAGATATACAGTAAAGACGGATGCAGATGGAAAAAAAAACTTTAAATAGGTTACTGTGTATTTAAAAACTTACATACACTTGGGAGAAAAATGACAAAAAAGATAGAGAAAGTCCTTAGAAAGGAATAGAGTAATAAAATATATAATAAGTCACCTGAAATTGGGAAATACACAGAGAGTCTGGATACTGCAAGTTACTGTGTTGCCTTAGATTTTTTTGTCTGATAAGAGACACTGGATTTTAAAAACTGCTAGGTTCAAACAAATTACATATTTTAAAAATATCTTGACTTTAAAATTTAAGTAAAATAATACATTATGCTTTTATTTCCATGGCAAATGAGATGCTATGGATTTTCTCCTGGTTAAGGAAATCAATTTTAATCAAGGAAGATGTCCTGAGAAATCTGACTACAAATATACTACAAATATAAATAAATAAACTTAGAAGAACTTCAAAACATGCAATATGTATTTTACCTGCACAAACATAAAATAAAAATTCATCTTTGGCTGATTCACATACAATACACAATCTGTACTTGTATTAATGTAGATAAGTATGTTACCTTTAAAAGTTTATATATTGTCAGAGCAAGGGGAACAAACACCAATGAAAATGGATCCCCCATGTGATCCAGAACTTCAAAATGCCTCTGTTACTGTCTCCTCAAAATTCTGCATTCAGAACAGTCACAGGGTTGTTGACTGATAATAGAAACTTTCAGGAAATACCCCAGTCAGGAACTGACCATAATCTTAAATTATCTCTGGGTCCCCCAAAGACAACAGAGCCCACAAATAACAGGAAACAGTCTGGAGAACAATGCCCACATTGCCCAAAAGTTGGGTTATGGATATTTATTATCATATAGATGGATTGGTTAAAAGTTGTTCTTGGTAATGGTCAGGAAAAAAAGCTGAATAGAGGAGATTAGATTAGGGATCTCATTCTAAATAGACAAAGGGGACATAGAAATTATAGAAAAAAGGGTAGATTATTGAATCTACCTTAATCCACCAAACAACTAACAATCTGAAACATTTTACATTGGTAAGAATTTTGGCTTATTGATACAAACTCAAAGTCAAATTTGTTATATGTATATCTATTTCTACTCCTGTTTAACATATTTTATTTATGCAGCTCATTAAAAATTTTAATGTATAATTAAGAAATAAAGATTGAAAATTGTCTATAATAGTCAAACTTATAGTCACGTTTAAAAGATCATACACAGATAGATTTATGGTCTTAAAACACTTCAAAAACCTACAGAGTTTTACATTTAATATGTTTAATAACCTAAGGCTTTTCATGACAGGGAGACACATCTGCTCCATGCAGCACCAATCTTTCAGAGAAAATTATGGGCACCAAAAAAACTCCATATGGAGTTTGCTTTCCTTATGACAAAACTAGTCATGTGGGCAAAGAAACTTCCTTTGCATCAATTGTTGACAAAATACCATCCAAACTTATTCAGCAAGATGCAAAAATGCCAACTTTCAAATTTGCAAAAACAAGGTAGGACAGACCTTCAAATTCTTTGTTTCACAGGAAAATCTGTCAAATATGCTAGGCCATAGTTGGATCACCCAATGTTACAGAGAAACTGTCCAGGCAGCCTGATGTCCCTGTTATTAGGTAAAATTTCTAGGGTCTTTGATGGAGTTAAAGAAAGATTGTGAAACTTATAATTTTCCTTTGTTACAATAACAGCAAATTAGATATAAAACTTCAGACTCACCAAAATAAGATAGATAATAAAATATTTTTCTAATTTTGCAAAAAGCATCTAAACTAGATATTATAACCATAATTCTTATTTGATAACTGATTTTGTTGTATATAGTTTTACTATGTTAAGATTAAAAACTTCCTTTTTAATTGGACAAAAAGGGGGAAGTTCTGTGAAATAATCCTTCTGTAGACTGTGTGAATATATACTACTATTATTGGATTAATAAAGAAGCTGACTGGACAATAGTTAAGCAGGAAAAATTTTGGTGGGAAAGCCAAACAGACAATGGAAAAATGTGGAAGTGTGGGGCCTGGAGTCACCAGCCAGAGGCAGAAGGAGCAGTAGATAAACATGCCATGCTAATAAAGGTGTCACTGTGTGGT
Organism: Ondatra zibethicus; assembly: GCA_004026605.1. NCBI lineage: Eukaryota > Metazoa > Chordata > Mammalia > Rodentia > Cricetidae > Ondatra > Ondatra zibethicus. Next base: position 60,343 of record PVIU01010509.1, on the reverse strand, counting down.
AGAGCACAAATAAGGAATATAAGTTAATTTAAACTCTAAGAGGTAGTTAGTAATAAGCCTGAGCTACTGACTGATCATTTGTAATTAATATTAAGCCTCTGAGTGATTAATTGGGAGCATTGGTAGAACAGCAATACTCTGTCTACAGATTTCATAAATCATGATAGATATGAGTAGGCTGAGCCCATTTTGGGTAATGCGATCCTGGGCTATTGGTCCTGTGTTCTATACAATGGCACGTTGAGCAAAGCACAAAGAGCAAGCTATTAACCAGAACTCCTCCATGGCCTTTGCGTCAGTTCCTCCCTCCAGGCTCATGACCTGTCTTACCTCCTGTTCTGACTTCCTTTGATGATGAATAGTGATGTAGAAATACATGGCAAATAAACTTTTCCTCTCCAAGTTGCTTTGGATATGATGTTGCATCACAGCAATATCTTTATTCCATTCGGTCAGATTATTATTACTTATTAATTTTTAGTTTTTAGCTTAATATGATTTCCTTAGTCTATAACTGTTCCTGTTTCCATGCTCACAATGTCATATCCTCAATATTCTAGTTCATTATAGTCTTCTAAAGGATATCTCCTATGGATTTTTCATGTTTTATTTATTTAAATATTTAATTTATTTGGAATCAGTGTTTGTTAATATTGATAAATGGGAAGTTAGTTTTATTCTCTTGCATCTAGGCATCCTATATCCCTGACCGCATTAGTAAGAAATATCTCTCCCCAATGAATGCTCTTAGCATTTGTAACATCATTAAAAATCATTTTTAGATGAATTAATCACTTCTATGTTCTTTTGTACAGTAAAACTAATGGGTGTCTTTTTCTCCAATAACATTCTGTCTTTGTCACGACAACTTTGTAGTGTACTTGGAAGACTGTAAGTAAAATTTCTTACAGTCTTTCGGAAATTTTGAGTGAGTACCCCAGTTTTTAAAGATATTTTTGCTAGTTCTAGAAGAATGCCATCATTATTTAAGTGGAAAGTGATTGGCTCTATAGATCTTTGTTACATAATTAAAGGACGTCAACGGGAGCATGTTTATTGGTGGATGCTCTCAATCAGAGAGCCACGGCATTCCTGTACTCTGTGGGTACTGGGAGCTGCAAACCAAACTCCAATCACAAACCAAACAGAAGGAGAAAAGCGCTGAGCACGCTTCCTGTCTGTGCTTATAGTACCTCAGACCACACCCTAATGAACTAATATCTAAAAGGCTATTGGCTGACTGAATTTCCAAAACAAATCATTTTTTAATAATGTGGACATTTTTTACTATTATTTCTCCCAGCTCAGGAACAATATTTATATTAGCAAACATTCATGTATCTTCTTCAATATTTTGTCAATAAATTAACCTTTTACTATACACATTTTTACTTCTTCGGCTAAATCTTTACTCCTAGGCTATTTAGTGACAAATGTTTATATAATATATATTTTATGTTATGTTATATGTTAACATATGTGTGTGCTTCTATTTTACACCAGGTCTGTGTGAAGTGGTAGGTGATCTTGAACCTAGAATTTCCTGAAAGTTAAACAATTACTCTAAGTTAAACAATTACTCTATCAATTGAATTATGTCTCTATATCTTGCTCTCCAGATTTCTATAGGAATAATTTTCTATCAATATATACATTTTTTGATTTTTGTGATAATATATCATTTTCTCCAAATTAATTTATCCTTTATCATTAGATATGATCCTTTTTATTTTATATTGGTTACTATAGCTTTCTTTTCTGTTTCATTTTTATAGAATATTTTCTCATCACTACAGTTCAGTCTTTATTTCTTCCTATAAGAATAACTGAGCTTCTTTTAAGGAACAGTTTCTTAGGGCTTCTTTCTACAAATTGGGTAGTCTGTGTTTTTGACCAGAAAATATAATGTATTTACATGTATGGTGATTTTCATTAAAATTCTAGCATTTTGTAACTTGTTTTCCTTTTCTTCTTGTTTTTTTTTTGGGGGGGAGGGTGGAGGGGGAAGTTTATTATTTTTGTTTTGTTTTATTTTTTGGTTTTTTGAGACAGGATTTCTCTGTTTAACAGTCCTATCTGTCATAGGACTAGCTCTTGTAGACAGGTTGTCATCTAACTCACAGAGATCCACCTGCTTCTTCCCACTGAGTGCTGGAATTAAAGAATTAAAGACCACTACTCAACTATTGTCTTTCTTTACAAAAAAAAGTTTCTAAATAATTTTCTTTAACTAAGTCTTTGGATATCTTGCTTTCTGTTTTCACTTTTTTATTAGTACATTTTGCTTTTGTGGTTACTGAGAGGCATCCAAATATACTAATTAGTTATAAAATGTGACTTGTATTGAAAATATGTGACCATTATTATAAAAGAAATGAAATTTATTTTTCTATATTGCCTATGTCTTAATACATCAATATTTACAGTGTTTAATGTTTTAATACTTAATTACCACTAAAAATTCAAATAATTTACACACAATTATTGTTTCACAATTGTGAATTTATCCAATGATGTTTTTATAAGTAAATTTTATATGTTTCCTGTTTGCTATTTAAAATATTTTTCTTTTGGTTTGAAGAACCTAGTTTACTATTTCTTAGGGAAAATCTGGTGGTTACAAGTTCTCATAACTTTTGTTTATATGTGACAGCCTTTAGCTCTTCATAATTTCTGAACCCTTACACACTTTGCTGGTTACTTTGCTGGTTACAGTCCTTTGGGGAGCTTTTTTTTTAATTCCAAAATCTGTGAGAACAGTTGGTTTTATTTCTCTTGGTCTAAGTTTTACTTAGAAGTGTCTGTAAAATACTCTGGGACATACACACACACTAATGGTTTCTTTTATCTTTCATTCAGAAATTTTACTTAGTCTTTGAAAGCCTGATTATAGTAAGGTTGTGATATCCCTATTTGAAACAGATTTCATTTGTAATTTGATCTGTACCTTAATGTTTACAATCAACAAACTTTGGTACTTGCTTTGAATTAATTCTCAATTCTGCCTCTATCCCTGTGGTATTCATAAGACCTTTCCAAAACACAGTAACTCAAATGTTTTTTCTACTAATTCTGTCCTAAAATGTTGCCATTCTGTTTTTAATTTTCTCTTCTGAATGTATTTTAAAAACTTTAAAGGTGGTGCTTTCTTCTGCCTGATCTATACTACTAATTATACTTTTGTTGTTTATATATTTTATGTAGGTATTTTCTCATCTTATTTTTTAATTGTTTACATGTTTCGGTTGAATTTTAATATTTTTCAATGTCTTGAAGCTTATTGAGTTTCTGCAAACATGTTAATTCTCCATAGGAGTGTTTATTCATCACTGTCATTTTCCAGTGCTTGGTAAAGGTCATTCAGTGAAGTCATGGTTCTATGAAAGTTCTTGGAAATCGTCTGTTTGTGTTAGTCAAGTTTTGTCATTAAAAATAATTCTTGGGACAAATAATTTAGAAATTTTATTCACGTCAAAGTATTAAAAGTTTCAATATATTGTGCTACTTTGAACATTTAGTGGCCCAATGAACCACTAAACCAAAAAACCATATGACAAAGAATATCACTCACCTGATAGTAGGCAACAACAGCTGTCCCATTAAAGGGCAAATCCCTAGTAACCTGACATCGATTTACCAAATCCTACATCTTAAAGAATTAGCAAACTCCTAATAGCACCACCCAGCAGAAAAGCTTTGAAAACATGGGTCTGCATGACTCTCCAGTGCATTTGTAAAATAGATTCATTAAAAGGCTTTCTTGACACCTTCACCAATGTCATCTTTGTATACAGAAACTGCTAAATGCCAACTCTGTGTGTGACCTTCACTTTCTAACTTTTGTGTGAATTATCTTTAGGGGCTGGAGATGGATCAGCTGTAAAGAACACTGGCCGTTCTTCCAGAGGACACACAGGTTCAAGTCTCAGCACCTACATCAATTAAGAAAAAAAAAGCCATTAACTTTTTTCAGGCCCCTTCTGGCACTACACACACATGGTGTGCAGGTGCATGCAAGCAGAAACACTCGTGTGTGTGCAATAAATTCTTTGTGTCTTGAGTCTCTAAAAAAAAAAAAAAGAAAGAAAAAGAAAACATAGGTCTTTGTGAAATATTCTAGAAACAAACAAAACCTTATAAATTATACACTCACAGAAGAATTAGGCATTTATTGCACTTCTCAAATTCTTGTTTGTTCGTGCCTTGTTTTAAACCTTGATTTTGTCACAGTATTTTATCTGACCTCATAGTCACTTATAGTATTTGAACATCGTGGACACTATAAATCCAAGTAGGCTATAAGACTGTTTTGGTGTGTTTTCCTAGTTTGAATACTAGAATGTGATCCAAGCCCATGTTTGTTCCAAATTCTCAGGTTTTATTTTCTTCAGTAAGAACTAAGGATGTTTATGAAGAGTCGTCTTTTCTTCTTTCTCTTACTGGAAGTAGACACATGTATGTCAACTCCAATCACTGGATTATGGTCAGGCAATGTTGCATTATTACAATTACTTGAGTAGAGTTGGCCCAGAATTTTTTTTTTGCTAGAATTTTGATCACAAACCACACAGATTTGCATCATACCCTATAGTGATATTTTATTCGTCTTTTAAAGCTTTCTTGAAACTCAGAGTGAAAAGCTAGCCACTCTAGTCAGACACACAGTCTAAGCAGTGGTGGCACACACCTTTAATCCCAACAGCCACATTGGTTAGTCATAGAAGATGGGTGTTGTTGTTGCATGCCTTTAACACCAGCACCAAGAAGGAATATAAAACAGAAGGAGAAAGGAATTTGCTCGTTTTTCAGTCTGAAGGTTTGGTACAGATAAGAACCCTCTAGTTTTTGGCTGCTTCATTTCTCTGATCTTTCAGTTTGAACACCTATATCTCTCTCTGGGTTTTTTATTATTTGTGCTATAGTATTTTATGGCCTCAGATGGCCAATTAATGTAGCATTGTGGCAAGACCAAGGCTCACACTGATATGAACCATCTATTGCCAAGCCATGTAGACCCATCAGAGACAGAAGCCAGACAGAACTTTACCAAGTAAGCCACAGACACGTGGCAATACACAAATTAATGGAGGTGTGTTAGTTTAAGATATAAGAGCTAGCTAGCAATATGCTTAATTTATTGGTCAAGCAGTGTTGCAAATAATATAGTTTCTTAGTGTTTATTGTGAGACCGGGTGGGACAAAAACCTCTATCAACAAATTGATACCAACGTGGGTGACTACATACATATAAAATATGAGAAAACTTGGTAAGTAGTTCTAGACACAAAAGAACAGAGTTAAGCATGGCTTCTTGGTTAGTTGGCATTTTTTATTCAGATGGGCTCTGATTGCTCATTGTTCCTGTAAGACAGGTCTTCATGATTCAAGCATATCAGGAAAACATACACACACACACACATACACACACACACACACGAGTTTCCAAATGGTGGTTTCCTGGTTCATGCCAGTTGCAGAAAAAAGCTGTGGCTCTTTTAGGAGGCTGAGCACTTAAAGGGGATCTGTGAGCAGTGTGTTACAAATTTCTTAATGGTGACAGAGACCCACTAAGACTCTGGATCTGGTGCTAAGAGAATGGATCTCAAAAGCAGTGAACATGCCCCTGCCATATTGGACAGGGCAGAGAAAGCAGGCAGGACCATGTAGTTGGTCTTAGCCATGCCTGTTTAGAATTTTTAAAAAAGTGCTCCTGGTTTAAAAAAAATAATTACAGATATGCAATAAAGACAGATTCAGATGAGAAAGAACTCTAAATGGGTCACAGTGTGTTTAAAAACTGTAAGTTGGCTTGGGAGTGAGAAGAAAAAGAGTGTAGTTTTAAAAAGAAGTAAATCATTTAAAAAAATAAAATAAAGTCTTTAAAGATACAGAGTACAGACAGTCATAGATAAAAGGAGTAAAGAAATATAAGCCATGTAAAGATGGAATACGCATAGAGAGTCTGGATTATGTGTATTATTGTGTTTTACTTTAAATTTTTTGACTGTGAAGGAGCTAAGTACAGAAAGATATTTCATTGTATGGGCTGCTAAGCAAAAACAACATGTATGTTTTAAAGGTATCTTGACCTCAAAATATGGGTCTATGGATATGTTGCTTTATAAAAGAGGTTCTACTTTTGTTTCCACAGAAGATGAGAACCTGTGGATTCCTTCCAGACTAATGTGGTTTAATGGACCAAGACCCCTTGAAAGGTCAGCATGAACAAGCCCAAAAATTACATTGTCCAATGGAAAGCATCAAGTAGTTTGGATAGAACTATGCCCAAATTCCCAAATATTGTTTATAAATGTTTGTTTACATTTAACTGAAATATGGTATAGTTACTTTGTATGGATCTTGGTTTATTGATACTAATTTAAGGTCAATTTTGTCATATGTATATTTCTGCTCTTGATTATGGTATTGTGTTTGTGAAGCTCATTTAAAAATATAATGTATAATTAAGAAATAGAGATTAATAGTCATCTATAATAGTCAACTTGTAGTCATGTTAGTTAGGCTTTCTAGATATATAGAGATATATTTAAACCTTTCAAAGACCTGCAGAATATGGCATTTAAAATGTTTTAAGAACTTAAGACTTTTCATGACAATGAGCCACATCTGCTCCTGGGAGTGGCAATCTACTTCAAAATGATGATGGGCATTGAAGAGACTCCTTTCGGGGTTTGTTAGCCATTTTGGCAAGAAAATTGCTCTTTCCTGACTTGTTTGACTGCTTGACTGGACTTGGAGGACCCACAGAAAAACAACTGCTGAAGTTGCCTAAAGAAGGTGAGACAGTCCTTTGAGTTTCCTGCTTCATGAAAGAGTCTGCCATACATTCTGTGGGACACAGAAGAAAGCAACTGATTGACTTTTACATAACAAGACAGAACAGATCTTCAAATATCCTGTTTTATGGAAAAGTCTGCCAGATACTATGGGCCTGTGGGCTGAAGATTGGATGCCCACAATGTTACCAAAGAACTTTGGGTTACTGTCTAGGCAGCAAGATGTCTCTTTCAATTCTAGAGTTTGGAAGTTGCTTATAATGCACTTCCTATTTACGTAGGTAATATATTCTTCTGGAGTCTTTAATGGAGTTGAAGAATAGATAGTTATAATATAATTTTCCTTAGTTATAATCAAAGATAAAGTAGATATACATGTGTAATTCTTGCTTGGTACCTGTTTTGTTATATGTAATCCTGCTCTGTTAAAGTTAAAACCTTCCTTCTTATTTATAAAGAAAATAGAATGTGATGTATACTGTGAATATGTTTTATTGCCATTGCTTAATAAAAAGCTGCTTTCAGCCAATGCCTTAACAAAATATAGCCAGCCATATATATGTATGTATGTATTTAGATAGATAGATAGATAGATAGATAGATAGATAGATAGAAAGAGAGAGAGCGAGAGAATAGATGGAGTCACTGGGAAGCTATGTAGCCCTGCCAGAGATAGAAGCTGGATGGAACTTTATCCAGTAAGCCACAAACATGTGGCAATACACAAAATAATATAGATGGGTTAGTTCAGGATATAAGAGTTAGCTACCAATACACTTAGCTATTGTCCAAACTGTATTGCAAATAATATAGTTTCTGTTTGTTTATTGTGGGCCCAGGTGGCACAAAAACATACAGCAACAGGTTTTTATTTATTCACGCTAAAATACCTTAAGGCCACAGACAGTCAAATCATATAGCGTTGTGGCAAGACCAAGGGTCACACTGATATGAACTATTATTACCAAGGTTGGCACTGGTTATCAAGCACACTCGATGTAGATGTTGGATGATGGTGGGAACAGGTGTTCAATATTCTAAGAAAGGGTGTTTCCTCCTGTCATTGTGTTTTCTAGTTGTTCACTTTGTTGATATTTGCTTGGGAACAAGTTCTCTTATTAGCAGCCTGGTGTCAGGTTTCACTAGGCTGTTATTGAGTTCAATAGAGTTTTCTGATTGCTACATAATTCTTCATCTTGCACCTGAAATCTTGATCTGTGTTCACTACCTAAGGTTTTCATAGTATTGTTGGAGGCAGTAAAATGGCATTGACATAGTTCAGCTCTTAATTTGGCTGATGAAAAGATCCAAACTATTTCAGTGTTTTATCCATGACTCTGTACTGCACATAGGAACATCTGTAATACATGTCTTACTCTTCCATTCCTCAATCACTTCTTTCTGGAAGCACCATCAGAGGTATTCACAAAAGTGTGTCTACTAGTTATCCTGGGTATTAATGGATGCAAACACCAACTACTTATTTATTTTTAATAACCTTTTACAAAAGCCTTTAAATAATTTTTGTGATATAATGAATATTTTAATCAGGTAATATGGACATTATTTTCATTTCTTTCTATCCCTTCCATGCTACTTCAACTCATTAAGTTGAAATGTTCAATTTCATTCAACTTCACTTATAGTATTGTCAGTTTTTATTAATGTCTTTCATTATGGCCTGGTTAAACTACTTTGCAAGCTTGACATATCTGGAATGGTGGTCCTGGGATGTATAAGAAAGCAAGCTTGGGGCACAAGCCAGTAAACAACTCTCTTCTGTAACTTCTACTTTAATTCTTGCCACTGGTTCACTATCTTAAGTTCCTGCCTCGACACCCTTCAGGGATGGACTGTTATGTGGAACAGTATAAGATGAAATAAATACTTGCCTACACAAGTTGCTTCTTATTATGACACATTCTCATAACAATAGAAACCCTAACTAAGATGTATTGCCTGCCATCTTTGTTGAATAATCTGTCTTCTCAATATGACATTGTGTTAGATGTTACATGGGTTCATTACTACAAGAAAATAAAGTAATATATTTAAATACATTTCTGTCTACACATTATGAAATCTCTCTGCATAGTGTCTAATCTTTGCTAGAGAGTGAGGGAAGTGGTGTGGCTGATCATACCTCATATTGTATAGTCATGTACCATAGTCCACAGTGAAGTATAATTTTTCTACAGTTGATTATGGTTAATAGACTATCGTATCTGGGTGTAGTGCTGCAAGCTTGTGAACTCAGTTGCTAGGAAGATTATGGCAGGCAGACATAAAATTTAAGGCCTACATGGTTTACAGTGTTAATTTATTTGCTACCTAGGAAAGTTACTGAGACCCTGTCAGTGATGAATAATATGGATTGGATCTAGAATCAGATAAGAAAAGATTGCTTCCTACTGATAGGTACTGTCACTGCAAAGGGTGGACACAGACAAGACTGAATATGTGAAAGGATTTTGTGAGCAGTATGACATCTAGCTTCATGTGGTGGCTATAAATCTGGAAGCATTAACTCCATACTCTGTCTCCTCACTCATGCTGACCGTAAGCAAATGGAATAGGTTAAAATGGACTACTGGCTCAAGGCTGGTTTACAACTGAATCTTCCATAGTGCTCCACAACTCATAGAAGCTGACTTAACATTGCTGGGCAGTATTATAAACTAATACTGCATTAAAACAAACAAAGTCAAAGGATTCTTATACTATAGTTTAGTGGCAGAAAACTTGGTTTGTACCCATACAGTCCTAATTTTTTTTCCCACAACACAACACACAAACACAAAGGACAGTGGTAACTGACATTTGAATTCTATTGATGAGTGTATTGTGTGTCATTTATTAAGATATTACACCTCATATTTTTCCTTAAAACCTTACAAAACAGTGAATGAATAGTAAGACATTTTTGATGATCTTGTAATCTTTTGTCTTCACTACTATTCAAAGAAATTTGTCATGAAATGTAATCGTTAAATAAACTGATATCTACTATTCATTTTAGCAATATTAGTTAAATTTTGCCATGAACATTCAGACATGTACTTTAGAAATTCCCACAGGTGATTCAGAATCAGGTATGTCAGTGCCAGTCTCATTCAGATCACTCTAGTAGACTATTTAAATTTTGGTAAAATCATGTTATCACTTTTAGGAGTGATATTAAATTAAAGTGAAATTATAAATAGATAGTCACAGCTAAATAAACATCTCATGTTAGGCATTTGATATAAACTATTAAACATCAAAGCAAAAGAAATATCATCAAGTAAGAATAATCCACAAGAGAAATATAAAAAATCTGAGAGAGATCACCAACATATCAAAACAGGTCCCACTTCCCAGCACAGTGCTCAACCTAATACAGCACAAAGAACAAGTTTTAGAAACCTGAAGATTAATTCCTCAAGAGGCTCATATTCCAATTTGTTGTGTGGTGGCTTCTGCAAAGTAGGGAATTAAAGGTCCTCTCTCAGTAGATCATGTGTGAAATCATCAGTACAATAAAAAACCTTGGCTTTTATTCAAAAATCCTCTTGGCAAGTCCTCTGACTGTTTGAGAAATCCTGTTCAAAGGTCTTACAGGTTTTGATAGTTTAGTCATCAAAACAATCTAATAGAACTCCCAGGCTCCAGATAGAAATTATTCTATGCATGTATATTAGTGATGCGGAGAGAAGTGAATGCATGGCTTGCTAAGCAGATAAGTAATTCTTAAAAGAGCTCACATAACAATAACACAAAACCAGATATCTCCTTCTCTTCTGGTGTTTAAAAGCTAATAAATGCCAGCCAGCAAATGTCACTGCAGCTACATTCTCTGACAAATCCTGACACCTTTGGGAACTGGGTATCTATTCCATTTATTGAGGTGTATGGTTTGCCTTATATACACACTGTGCAGATTAATATGAGAAATAAAGACAAGAAGATGGCTTCCACTCTGTTTCTCTATGAGTTCCAGATTAAATAGGAAAATACCAAAATGCATCAAAGCACAGGGTAAGCAAGGAGTCCTTTGTTAGCAAAATGTAAGGATTTTAGAAGGCTTACTAGTATGATTTTCTCTTTCAGAGAATGAAGTCATGAGGCAGAATACAAGGGGGTTGAAATGATCTTTACTGTGTCTGTGGGAGAAAAGAGTAGAAAAGCTTAGAGAACAAAATGATTGATGGTTGGCAAAAGCTTCGTGATTATGGGTTTCTGGACTGACTTCTTTTTCTTTTTAGATAACAATTTTATTGAGATACAACTTAAATATCATATATTTCACCCACTTGAAGTATAAAATTCAATGATTTTGCAATATTAACATTTGCCAAATTACCAACAAAATCAATTTTAGAACAGTTTTATAATTCCTCCTCCAAAAGACATCTTTGTATATTTACAGTCCTCCCTTATTTCCCATCAGCTTTTTATCTCCAAAACTAGACATTACTTCTTTACTTTCTATTCCTTTAGATTTGCACATGTGTGTGCGTGTGTGTGTGTGTGTGTGTGTGTGTGTATGAGAGAGAGAGAAAGACACAGAGAGACAAAGAGAGAGAGAGAGAGAGAGAGAGAGAGAGAGAGAGAGAGAGAGAGAGGGGAGATATGTTTTTCACTGTGGAGCTCCTGGCCTGAAACTCACTATGTAGACCTGTAGACAAGGCTAGCTTTAATGTCACAGAAAACTTCCTACCCCCGCCCATCAGATGCTGGGATTCAGGGCATGTACCACTGTGACTTGATTTCCTTATTTGAACATTTAATGTAATTGACCTATACAATCCATGTTTCCTCATGACTATTTTCACCCCTTATAGTGTTTTCAAGGTTATACAACGTTGTAATATGAACTAAGACATGGCTGGATTTTCTTATTTTATTCTATGGAAACTATATATTTTTTACTTGATGATGATAGACTTCAGGCTGATTTTACTTATCTATAATAAACAATGCTGCTATATGCATTGATGAGGATATTTTATGAATGCATATTTTGTTTTTTGGATAATACAGGAGAATTGCTGTATTATACTGCAATTCTATGGTTGGCACATGAGAAACTTCCACACTGTTTCCAGAAAAGCCTCACCAGTGTAGATTCTTGTCTACAAGCCATAGAGTAACCGCCTCTATATATTCTTCTTAACACTTATTATTATGCATATTTTTGTTTATAATGATTCTAGTTGATATGCAGTGGAATCTCATTTTGATTTATATTTTCCTTCTGGCTAATAATGTTGACAATATTTAAATGAACTTGATTTCTTGTATATCTTTTTGGAAAAAATTCTACTCAGATGTTTGCTCATTTAATTTACCAATATTGTCTCGTGTGACTTCTTTCTGCATTCCAGATAAATCCCTCATCAAATGCATGGCATTCCTCTGTCTTTCCCTTTAGGGGGGCTATCTGTTAACTGATTTTTGTTGAAATATCAAAGTTTTAATTTATTGTGGTTTTGAGATTATAATTGTGACAGTTCCACTTTCCTTTTCTTGCCTACAAACTCTCCAATCTACCTCTCTGCTTGCTCCTTCAAATCTTTGCCTCTTTTCTCAATAATTGTTATTGCATGTATATGTTTATATGCATATATATTACTAAATATAACCTTTTCAGTCCATATAACACATTTTCAGGGCTGATCATATGACAATACACACCCATTTAAGGAGCTCTTCCCTGGGAAGGATATTTTCCATTTCCAGTTGCCTGATATTTTATGGATTTGGTGTAATTAAAATGACACACTGGGAAAAGGGTGTCAAGGTGATTATCATAGAAAGACATGCTACTTTAGGCCTTAAAGATTGAGCATGCATGTCTTATATCATTAGACCAAAGTGTCAGCATGAAAAATGCTATCTGTATACTTATAATTTTATTCCACCAATGATTAGGATTTCCATTGCTTATATAATCAAGTGATGCTATGCTTTATGACTGACAAGTATGTGTTACCCAGTTATTACAAATGCTGAACATTCAGTGTCCCGCATACAGCTGTCAGCAGTCATTCTTTAAACCCTTATGTTTCTTATAGGCAAAGAGTATAAAACTTAGGGAATTGTGTATGATTATATTCTCCATAGGAAACATTAGGAATCTTAAAAAAACACTTAAAAAACATAGTCCTATAAAATATATATGAATGCCCATGGTAACTTAACCCAAATTCCAGACAGCATAAATATACAACTCAAAAAAATTATGTGAATGAAATAGAAATATTCCATTCTGCAGTGATACCAGCTACAGACCAGGATTGATTATTTCATCATTTGCCATGTTACTGTTTATTTAGAGATACAAATATAGTCTAATGAAAAATAATTTATAAGAAGAAACATGAAAAAAATACAAAGTTCATATGATTCTGAAAATGCAACACTGGGGTGAACAAGAGAGGGAGTGGGTGGGGCTTGAGTCAGAGACTGAATGGGGAGGAAATTATTTGGGGGATGTTAGAGAAGGCAAGATTTCCAGAAAAACAATGAGCATATGACAACTTCCCCTGAAATTAGTTCTGGATCTATAACAAAAATATCCCCAGTGTTAAAGACTACAACCAAACCTGTCCTAAATAAATAAAATATAATTTATTTTATCACAATCAATGAGAAACAGCAGATATTCAGGGTACCGTTGTTTGATATAGTAGAAACACTAATAAAAATGACATTTTCTTTGTAAAATGTTTGTCATTGTCTGTACTTTTGAAGAGGTAAATACTTCTCAAAGCGTTAATACATATTGCATATAAAATGCATATTTTCAATCATTGCCTTCTTTCCTCTCCTCTCTGCCCCATTACTCTTCTCCTCTTGTTTTACCGTTATCCTACCCTACCCTATACTCATTCTGTTCCCCTTCATCTGTTTTCTTTCTGTCTGTGTCTCTGTCTGTGTCCTCTCTCTATGTATATCTGCGTGTATATACATACGAGTGTGGGTACATATATGTAGTAGTACACTTGTTAGAGTCCAAAGAATCTGGGTGTCCTTTATTCACTTTCCATCTAGTTTTTGAGGCAGTCTCTGGTGGCACACTACTGGATATGCCATATGCCTGGAATGAGATTTCACTATCTCTGTTTTCCATCTTCCTATAGGATTGCTGGTGTGACATAAATGATATACTATCAAGTTTTAAGTTGAGAGTCTTGCACAGCAAGCATTGTGAATGAGAGAGTTTTCAGGTACCAGCTTCATCATTTCTTAATAGTCTTTGAGTCCCAAAAGTGCATCTGAAAAGAAATCTCTGGTGGAGCAAATCGTGATATAACCTACATTTTATCCCAGACTTCTACTATGGCCTTGAGAAACCCTTCTCCAAGGTAAGCAGATGAATTCAACTGTTTTTGCTTCGAGGAGTATATGTTGAGTCTTCATCCTTAGTAGAATAGAATCAGACTGGTCTCTTGATTTTACAAAGCCTTTAGTTGGATGTGGTATTTGTTTTTTAGCAATGAGAATGGCTTTGTGTAACAGAGTATCCCTGCTGTGTCTTTTGTGATTGCCTCCTATTTCATTTCAGAAAGAAAAATTTAGCAAATTGAACTTTAGGCTTAATATCTCTCTGAAGATAGAACATCCGTATTTTTCCCTGACAACTATTCCAGAACTACTTACTATACCAAGCACCAACAATGGTTAGTATTTTTTTTTTTTTTTTACTGTTAGAAATGCTGTCAAATAAAATGTTTGCACTCATTTGGTATCAGATATTTTACTAATGGTTTTAACAACCTCTGTGTATTTTCACAGCATGGTTAACTTTAAGGGAAGGGACAGTAATATACAATGAGAGACACAGTGCTGTATTTGCTTAGTGAAAGCTACTTTAATAGGTGAAAAAGCTGATTCACTAAGATAAGCACTGATGAGACATCCCCAAATTGGGATGTATCTAGTTTTCTTTAGTAGTTTCCTGTAAATCTCTTAAAAAGTAGTATTTTCTCATAAGTTTTCTATTGTAAAGTTGAGGTAAGGATGACCCCATTCATTTCCTGTCTGTATAATGATAAGGTAAGGCAAACTAAACTCTGTGTGCTCTGCACCATCAGCACTGACATCAGCAGGCTACCTGTGAGGCATCTGGGAACCTCTGTTGGCAAACTCTGGGCGTTCTTTAACAACCTTTTATTTTTTTGTTCCTCTAATTCTGTTTTGTTCACTTTTAATATTTATTTCAATAGTTATTCTAACAGTCACACATGATCTGACTGAGTGGGTAAAACACAAGCATGAAAACTTCACTTTGAATCCCCAGAACTCATGTAAATCCAGGTATGGTAGTATATATAACTCAAGCGCTCCAACAGTGAGATTATATATATATTTTAACTGCCATGCAAAAACTCCATGGATTCATTGTGCTCACTTTGAGAAGTATATATGTATACAAAGATCTATAGTATCTGCAGTATCACTATAACCCTGAAAAAACATATATAACACCAGTCAAGATTTCCAAGTTCTCATTTCTCATTCTCTCTCCCTCTCTCTCTCTCCCATCCATCCCTCTTTCTTTCCTCTGTCTCTCTGTCCTTGCACTTTTGTTCTGAGGGATCTACAACTGCATATTTCTAGTTAAATCTGAGAGGTTTGAATTGAATAAAAATATTTTGTGAGTCTACAAAGACTTTTTTACCTTATCCCTGTAACTCCACCTTTTTATACAATTAGCTTGCTTACACACACTCTGTTGTAGTTGCTTTTAGCTTCATTCTGACATTTCTTTCATAGTAACACAAGAGAAAGGAATCATTAAATACCACTTCTCATTTTAAATGTTATTTCTGCAAATCAGCCTTTTCTTGATCTAAAAACACGGGCCTTTCCTTCCTGCTGCATGGCACCACATCAACCATGATTTCCCTTCCACCCTCTCTCTGTCATTTAATTCACCACGCTCCCCCCTCTTACAGGCACATTTTCATTCTCTTCCCACACACTGGAAGTTGTTTTTCTGCCTCCATTCTCCCATGAGTTAACTTTGCTAAATCTTATTCAGTGGATTCCATCACTGCTTCCTTAAACTTTGAAATAGGTGCAAGCCCTCTTTCTAAAAATAGTCACAACAGCATGACTATACTCCACAGCACTTTCCAGTTGAATTTTACACTTATGTAATTGATTAACATCTTTAGCACCATTATACTCTGAGTGACACAGAGGTGAAAAGTCAGGTCTGCATTTGCTAATGAGTGCTGAGAAAGTAACTGGATTCAATTCAATAAACAATTATTGAAGGGACAAATGATGTTTGAAAATTTAAAAACAATGAATAGAGTTTGAATGGTAAAAATTAAATAATCTTTTGCAATTAGAGTGACATTTGTTCCTCTTTGAAGTAACATAGATTCCAGATGCATATCACTTGCTTCTTAACATATTCTTGTATTAAAAGAAGCAAGAAAAAATGATGAAAGAGCTGATGGTTTTTCTGAAAGGCATTTAAGAGCTTTAAAATGCATGGTACTGTATGCACACATATAAATTTGGTGTCAGAGAAGCAAAGAAAGGAGGACTATTAAAGTTTCAAGATTAACCTGTTTGCCTTACTAGTTTCAGATCAACCAGAGATATATACCAAGTATATATCCCCAAAAGAATCATGATCATTTCATCATTTATTCCCCAGCAATAATTGAGCATGTATGGGCATATGTTTCATGGAGGTTCTCTAGTTGTTTCTCACCTGGGCAATCCTAGATGCTTGTGTTATCATCATACCCAAGGTTCTTCAGTCTTCCTTTTTGATGTCTATCCCACATTTTTGGGCCTTCCTCCTCATCCCATGCACTCCTCCAAGCAGTGCTATCTTGGGTATCTGCTGTCATTCATTCTCATAACATGACCAAAGTATCTTAAGCAAAGTTGCCATATCCTGTAGTTTATTTCCTTTTGTAGGTGAAGACGTTTCTTAATGTTATTGTTGCACACCCTATCTCTTCATGTGATGGCTAGAATCCTCCGGAGACATGGCATCAGGAACATATTCAGTCGCTTTTTTAACGAGACTTTCATTGTTCAGGTTTTGCAGTTGTAAAGAAGGTAGCTCAAGACAAGTGTCTCATATACTTGTTATTTTTGTTGTTGTTTTTATGTCTCTTGCTAACTAAACTTTTCCTAGTGCCTGGAATGCAGCCTGCACAGTCCCTATCTTCCTCTTGATGTCTGAAATAGTTCCCTTCTTTGAACTGAGGTTTCCTCCCATATAGACAAAGTCAGCTGTTTGCTTGAGGTTCTTATTCTTTATTACAATGTTAAATTCCTTGTGAATCCTTCTCATGTGTTGAATCTCAGTCTTTTCATACCAGGTAGGCAACAAAATAGAGATTCTTTGACACAAGAAAATATATAATCAAACCTATCAGACAAACTAGTAAAAAGAAAAAGAAACTCTATTTGGTTGCCCACCAGGACAAATTGCTAAGAAACTATTGCTGAAAATATCCCACATTGTTTGCAAAGTATAGACAAATCAAACTGAAAATGGGTCGAAACATTTTTTTTTTTTTCTGCTGGATACTCTTTGTAGCACTGTAAAGTGATATATAAAGGGAGAAAAGGGAGCAGCAACTTCATGCAATTGTGAACTCTATGATCTACAGTACCAACCTGTTGGGTAACATGTATTTACGGGAACAGTAGCATACAATCATATATAAGGAATCAACTACTCTATGTTTGAACTTAAGGATGTTTTACAAGAAGGAATTTGTACCTGGCACTACAGATCTGGTTATAACCCAGTGCTGAGAAAATCTTCAGATTTAGGAATGCATTTAACAATGTTGATTATCTCAGAAAGCACCAAGTTGGATCTAAATATTGATGTTTATATTCATAGCAGAATGGTATGTCCAGCCTTAGCCTTAATCAGATGAGCTTTATTTTGAGATAAATAGTGATGAAAACATAGATGCATGACTACTTAAGGTGCTGGGGAAAGCAATGGCTATGTGCTTAACCCACCCAAACACAGTACATTTATAGAATAGCATCTAAGGCTCACATAAAATCATGGAAGAGGAAGTAGAAAGAAGGTAAATCCCAGAATATAAGGAAAAGGGCTATGAAATATTGCCTTTGAGGTATTGCACAGAAAATGCAGTTATGACTTCACAGTAGTTGTGACTATCGGATCAAGAAGGTACTTACAGGACCCTCCTCCTCCCTGCTGAACTATACGCTACTGGGAAAAGAATAGTCATTGTCTTCTCTTGGATGCATACAGAGGGGACCAGCAGAGTCCAATGGACCATACCAATGGACCACACTGATGAGCCTAGTTAAATTCAGTTAGTCTACAAGTGATAAAAATAACTACAATGTGTCATGAATATGGAACAGTTGATAGCAAATACAGCACAGGTAATAGAGGTGCAAAAAATAATAGGAGATATACTTTATACTTCTATGAAACTGTCAGAGAATAAACCAAATAAATGAAAAATAGTATGGTGTGGGAAGTCTTTCTGTGTTTGTGTTGCTGTTATTGGTTAATGAATAAAACTGTTTTGGCCAGTGACTTAGCAGAATAGGGCATGGTAGGAGCTCCCAGCAGATATAAGTGGAGAGAGCAGTCAGAGTTAGTGAGAAGCTATGTATCCTCCACCAGAGACATGTGCTCCTGAACCTTACAGGTAAGCCACAGCCACATGGTGATACACAGATAACTATTTATAAAGGGGTGAATTTAACATCTAAGAGTTATCCATAAATATTCTTAAGACATTGGCCAAACAATATTGCAAATAATATAATTTTTGTGTGATTATTTCGTGGTATTGGCAGGTAGGAATAAACAAGTGGCCTCTCACAACAATAGTTCATAAATGTTGGCTACTTATCTTGCAGAAGATATAACCTCAGTGAGACCAGTTACAAAGTACCATGTTTCCACTGCAGACAACCATGGAAGAATTTTATATATAAACACATGCTTATGTCTAGCAATTAAAAAAATACAGATAGGATTTTAAATTCAGCATACTGATGATACTGGCACATGGGAGCCAATAACCCAAGGAGACTAAGTCAAGGTCTACTCTCATGCCCAGTGATACCTTTTCTCAAGAATAGCAAAGCCCCCCTCACAGACACTGTGTAACTAGTTTTATACAGAAAGATAAAGTGAATCCATAGAAATGCTTCAGGTCCAAACAGATATGTTTTTGGAGCTGAGCTCTGTCACTTTCTAAATCTCTGTGACAGGCTGCTTTTCTGTAAATTGGAGGGCATGCCACCTGTCAACAAGGATTAGTTACAAAATTAAGAGAATGTGTTCAACTAATGTTCTGCCCTGCACATTAGCATACATAGCATTCCTTCCACTGGGGGAAAAAAAAAAACAAGTGCAGGAATGCAGATATGCCAATGTTCATTGATATTCCGAGAAGAGGAAATGGGGTAAAAGTTTTATTTAGTGTTATACTCATAAAACCCATTTTCCTATCTAATATGAACTAACGTGGAAGGAAAAACAGATATGAAAGAGCAGAGCAAGCAAAGGGTGGATTAGTACATTGTTTCTAAAGTTACAAACTACTAGGTCATTAAAAAAGAAATAGTAGGCCCTATGGCTCAATTTTGAAACTTGTCAATGTAGAGATTGAAGTATATGGTCCCAGAACCTGTAAACATGGGATCAGTTTGAGATCCTGGAAAAGGACTAAAAGCAGTTTTTCATACCTATGTATTTCTTCTTAAACACTACCAAATGAATCCCTTAATAAACAGAATAATGGGATTTAAAAGACAAACAAAACACCAAAGCAGATTAAGGTCACTAACATCTTGGTGAGTTTGATAGGAAAGCATACACCAGTAATCTAAGCAAAGACTTCATCTTTTTTAAGACATGAAAGCATTTAATTTGAGGAAACAACGAATTCACTTCATGCAATTAATTTGTAATTTTTTTTCTGAGATAGGCAGTCCTGGAACTTGATTTGTAGACCAGGATGACCTTGAACTAACAGAGAACTGCCTGCCTCTGCCTTCCAAGTGCTGGGATTAAAGGCATGTGCCACCATGCCCAGCTAATTTTCTTAGAGACCTGAATCACCTTGATATTAGAAACCACATTGTTCCTCTACATTTTAGTCAACATAAAATTTAGATGAGAATTACATACAGGACTGTAAACAACTATGTACAAAGATATCTCCAAAAAATGGATTATTATGTTATAGACAAGATATTTGCTAACATCTGAGTGCTCTCTCTAATAACTTCCTTCATAAGTGACAGAATTCTTAACTTATTTTGCTGTCACAAAATTATTATCCAAGCACTTAAAATGAACTAAGGTAACTCAAATTAATAAAGAGAGTAAGAACATAATTACAAATTCTGTGGCAGTTTACTTATTATTTTTATAAAGATAAACATTTAGATAGAAAATAGCTTAACTTAAACAAAACAAGGAGAAATTCTGTTTTCAACAGAGTAGTTAGACTAGAATATAAATGTGTAAACAGAAAGAAAGCAGTTACAAAGGCTAAATCACAGCAATAAAAGACATGGGATTATTCCAAATTATTCTATAAGTAGAATTATTTCAGAAGGTTCCTACAAAATCACTAAGATTCAACAATGTTTTTCTAATTAATAGGATAATTAGAAGTTAAAGCTTTTCATCAGCTATAGAACAAGTTCAAGGGCGGTGTAGACTATATGAGACCACTCTTTTGTGAATGAAGGTAAATGTGAAAGAAAGAAAGAAAGAAATATGGATGAAGGGACAGAAAAAGATAAAAATGATAAGGAAAGGAAAATAAAGAAATGGAACGAATTTGTTTACCTTGTTTGTTTACCTTAAAACTTAGGTCAGTGTTACTGATGCTGCATGACCACCAGCCTTTTCTTGATACTCTGAATGTCCTGTGCTGAAGAAAGAATACTGCCCACTTAGCCCCTACCATGTTTTCCAACATGTATGCATATTCCCATATGGGAAAAGCACAGCAGACTAGGTAAATTGTACACTACTTTTAGAAGAATTGGTTTGAAAATAGAGGCCTAAGAGTCTCAAAAACACAGATTGTTTTACAAGTTGATGTGGGATTTCCCTCTTTATGCCATGAATATCATTGGTTAATAAAGAAACTGCTTTGGGCCTATAGCCAAGCTATAGGGGAACAGAGCTAGTGGGGGGAAACTAAACTGAATGCTGAGAGAAAGAAGGGTGGAGTCAGAGAGAAGCCATTGTAGCCCCTGCTGAAGACAGCCACTGGGAACTTTACCCAGTAAGCCACAGCCATTGTGGTGATACACAGATTAATGCATATGGGTTAAATTAAGATGTCAGAGTTAGCCAATAAGAAACTAGAGCTAATGGGCCAAGCAGTGATTTAAATAATATAGTTTCTGTATGACTATTTTGGGACTGAGCTGCAGGGAACAAACTAGTGGCCTTCTTATTACAACAAGTGGAATAATGTCTTGGAAGCTGTCAGTGGACTGGAAAGAGATTGTGAGTAGGAAAGCAGAAAAATAGTCGATTCAGTTTAGAAAGATTCTAGAACCCACAGGAAGCCGCCAAGAGGAAGTATGAGAAAAAATGGTCTGATGTTCACCTTGAGTTCTACAGAGTACAGAAACAAGGTTGGAAAAAATGCATTCTAGATATCACCTGCGTAAACCAGCCTCAACATCCCTAGGATGAACCACTAGGCTAGACAGACTGCATTTGCTTATGTCCTGTTATTCTCATTCAGGTGCTTGAGTAAGGTGGAAAATGAACATGATAATCTAGGGAAAAAATAATTGTACCGGTCAGACCCTGTTGGCTCCCCAAGTCCGTTTCTGCTTTATATCTACCACGATGCTGTCTGTCAAGCCCCCTTACATTTACTGTATAATCTCTTTTCATTACCTTGATAAAGGCCTTTAATTTACCATCTTTTTAATTCAAGCTGTCTCAGGTAAAATACCTGCACATTTGTAGCAGTAGACCATCCTATGTACCTGTGTTTGTGAGAGTCAATTCCAGGAAGAAATACTGTCAGAATTATTTCATGAAGATTCATGTATATTTTCTCTATCCTAATATATTTGTTTAGACATAAAAGAAAGACAAATACTACTAGTGACTTGAAGCCAGACTGCTGAAACAAAATCTTCCAAGGTAAGTTTCTTTCTTTGTAGGCTTGGTCAAGTCTATTTCACTGAAAGTTAACAACCTAGAGCCCTGCAGGGATAATTCAGTAACTAAATGTATTCATGATTGAAGCATCTAACGATGCACTGATCACAGGTTGGCAGCTGGGCTGAATGGTAAATGTATGGCCATTTTCATTTTATTTTAAAGAAAATTGAGCACATTCATTGGGTCATTTCATACAAATTAACTACTATCTCCACCAGTACACCAATCAATGTACACAGGCTCTATCACTGAAACATCCAATTTGAATGTGCATTTGGAGAAAAATATACATTGGCAAGCCTGACATGACACTATTTGGCCTGTTCCACAGTACCACTACCCACAAAATGAATGTAGTTATTGTGTCTTTAAAATGGGAGTAGTTTACAATGACAAATTTCTTAAAATAGGGCAACCTGAATATTTTGAGCCAGCACAAGTGTAACTACTCTTTAGACGTCTAAAGATCTAAGGACAAACATTTTACCAATAATAGTGGGTGTTGTAGAGCTTATATTAACTATTTAAGGAAGCTATTTCTGAAATGTCTTTTCTTCTTTCAACATGTCTTATCAGTACAGAGAAATTTGCTTTAACACTGTTACAAAATTAAGCCCAATGACGTATGAATTATGACAAGAAAACATACCTAAATAGAATGTTAGATAGGAATAATTCTGAAACAGATTTGATGAGGTACTTTTAGATGGCCAGAATGTATTTTTAAATGACACATGAGTTGAGTATATTGGTAATAAACATTTCAGGCTGTTTTAATCTTTCTATAATATATATTTCAAAATATAGTATATGGAGATACTATAGGCTCAAGGGAATAAAACAGAAACAATCTGTTATCATTTAGTTTGGCACACTCCCCTACCCCAAAGTCATAGGCACTTGAAAATAGTGATTGATATTCCATTTTGATCACTGCTCAGTTAGAAAAAAAATGTATTTGGTTGCTTTCATTTTTCAAAATTATTCTAATAGAATGCAAATAAGGTGGTAAAAAGAAGATCTAGATAGCAAAATGAGACTTTCTGCTGGCCTCAACATCTCAGGAAAAAAGTTCTTAGTACAAATCTTATTTTCCGTGTGAAGCAAGGTTAAAGGTTGTATTTAATCATGAATTGGACTTGCTACAGCTCTGACTATCATAAAGCATTGCTAGCATGGACAAATTTGTTGACGGATAGTAACATAAGATTCAATTTTCCACTCTTTGCAGTTTAACTCAGATAAAATAGGAGTGAAATGTATAAATTTTCTTCCCAAAATGATATTTCTATTTGATAATATGCAACTGTATAACAGCCTCAATTCTCAGCTTTCCAAGGGAAATGACTAAAATAATATAAAACCAAAAAGTTGACAAGCTTAAAATAAAGAGATAATTTAGTAAGACAAAACAAAAAAAAGACAACAACACCAAAACAAATAAAGAGGATCCAAGGATATTGGCTTTTGTCTTCAAGTCCTAGCACTTGGGAAGCTGAAGCAGGAGAACGACTATGATTTTCTACCTAGCCTGATCTAGAGGCAAACATCTCAAATGACATCAAAGACAAGTAACAAGAAATTTTCTGGCAACATGCAAAATTTTTCAACAACCAGTTTTGCACATACTAAAATGAGCAACAACCTAATAAATTAAATTTTTGGTTCTTCCATGAGATCAATTTGATAGTACTTCATCTCAATGATGCAATGTTACTTCATGTATTTGTGAAAAGACAATTACATCACCCTAACAGTCACATTTGCCACCAACGCAGATCAGGACAAAGTGAAAAGAAATCCAGAAAATTTTGAACAAGAACAGGTAGGTAGAAAGCGCAAGCACAGGTCACATCTCTAGTCCCCTTTTAGTAAAAAAAGCTTTGTTTCTATTAGACAGAAACATAAAGAAAATTATAATCTCCAGAAGTAGGCTGATGGAGCAATCCCAACTTTTTATTTTCAAATCAAGATGGTTTCTCTGTGTAATATTCCTGGCTATACTAGAACTCACATTGTAGACCAGGCTGCCTACCTCTGCCTCCCAAATTCTGGGATTAAAGTCATTTGCCACCAACATTCAATATGATCCCAACTTTTAAGCCAAATTTTAATTCAGTTATAAATAATTACTTTGTGATTAGCTATCTTTATTTGATCTCTCTGAATATTAAATTTCATCCCTTATTAGACAAGCTCACAATTTTTTTGTATGTGAAGATTGAAGACGACACTAGCCATTGGCTATCTGTGGGCATGTGCATGTATGAATGTCCTTTAGCTTTGTACAAAGAAGGATCATACAAAATTACTGGGGAAATATGTGGATTTGGATTTATGTATCAAAAATTATTTTCTAAGCAGCTGCATGATAAGGCAGCTTCTCCTTACTGATGGTGCAGGGGATAGTCAGAACAAAGTAAAGACTGCTTCATCTTGACTGTTGAAGGAGCACATTAAATGATTACAAATTGTTTTTGTTTTTCCTTGAGTTTATATCCACTCCATACCCTATTTCTAATCTAGTATGTTATAGGATGATTAAAACAGCCTGAAATGCTTATTATCAATATGTCTAAACTCATGTATAACTGAACAGATTTTGCAGGACATGTCTATCCAATACCAACTACAAGAGTACCTATTGAGAAAAGTTGAATGAACAGTAAATGTGCAAACAAAGCATTATCAGCTCAGATGTACATGTCAAAAATCAACAAATTTTTGATGCACCAAGATAGGAAAATATAGACAAAGAGAGTGATCCTCTTGATTGCTCATATTAGCAATGTGTTTATAACATACCCAGAAAATACTTGTTTTGTAATTATATTGAACATATAATGGGTTGATGCCCTTATATGTATGGAATCAGAAGCAAAAACTGCTCTTTTGACTGTTGAATGAACTTCTAAACATATCACTCCAATACCCAACTCAAACAAATTCTCATTTATGACAATTTTGCATAACTGAGCTTGCAATAGAAACTTTAGGCATGCAATTTGAAATGCAGAGAAAATAACGTCCATTACTAAAAAAGGTAGTCCTTTGGTTTTATGTGACATTAGTACAAGTATTATAAATTCCTATATCTCAAGCAATGACGTTCTATGAATGCAATTTGGAAAGCACAGAACTAAAGGTGGAACTGCCAAGGCTGCTTTTTATATATTCTTTTATAAGGCTGATTATTGGTCATATCCTTAGATAGTTGATGCTGAGTGATTTCAAGCTGTAGGAACCTAAGCATGACAGTTTTTAACATGAGAAAACTCATTTTAATTTTCTATTTTGACAGAGGTTATGGCCTTGTGTTGACTTCAGTAAGAGTTACAAGCAAAATCTGGGCATGAAATGTAAGAAACATCAGGCATCAGTGATCCAACTTTTAGAGGCAATAAGCCACAGATGAGACTCTCCTCCAATTCCTTTGGGAAATTTTTAAAAACAGAATTTTTGCTGACTTTATGTGAGATAAGGATTTGAAAACATTGAAACTGTGAAGTACATATATAAATTTAAGACCTTTAAAATGAATCAAAGTTTCAGGGGTGAAAAGATTGATTCTTGAAGACTATTTTACTTGATTGAAAGTGACAACAAAATCCATGTTTGAGTAGAATGTTATAGCTAAAAAAACCCTTAGGAACCCCATTCATACCCCTGATTTTCCAGGAAGAGAAAGAGGTCCTAGATAGCCTGCCTAATTATCCCAAGGTACTGAATATTGTCAAATTATTGAAAATTACCAAGGTAATTGTAGAATTCAGTAGTTAAGAGAGCTTATTTACAGTTGATCCCAACATCACTGTCTTCTATGTATTTGACTTAATAAAGGTTATATGTACTTGGTGACGGGAGATGGGCTATTTAAAATGCTTAGAAACTGTATTCTCCTTGACTGACACTGAGTTCTTTTCTGGGAAAATGAGAAATTTTGATAGTGATTATATGAAACCAGGATAGAGATTTGATGAGAACTTTATTGTTTGTTTCTATGCTTGTAAAATAATTTTATACTTGCATTACTAATTGTTATTTCATCTTAAATCTAACTTGACAACCTTGTAGTTTGACTGAATAATGTACATTTAATTGTAAGCATAAAAGTAGAAAAACTTACAAACCTATTATGAACAAAGAACAATAAAATAGTAATGTTTTATCAGATGATCATTATCATTGGCCCAAGAGAAGATTGTCACCTATGAGATGTTTTCCTGGGAGATGACAAAAATTTACAATGGAGAGCAAAACTTGCATATTGAAATGGTGAACAAGAAATTTGTGCGAGTTTTTATATTGTCCTTTCTCAGTGTCAACAGCAGAGTTTTGACAAGCCATATGGTAATCATAAGAAAAGACTATATACTTCAGCTTGTTTTTTCTCATTAATTTCATTCTCCTCTCGTGTGTGTATGTGTGTTTGTGTGTGTGTGTGTGCATGTATGTGTTGGCGAGTGTGCAAGTACTTGCATGCATGTGTGCCTATGGTGATATGAATACCTGTATGGGCATGTTTACATGTGTTTGAAGTTGCATGCACACTTATGTTCACTTGTATGTGGAGGACTGTAGTTGATGCTGAATGATTTTCTAAATTGTTCCTCCTTATTCATAGAGACAGGATCTCTCACTGAATGTGGAAATCACTAATGTTGGATAGTCTAGCTATCCAAGTTTCCCCAAATTGGATCTTCTGTATCCCCATCTCTGGTCCTGGGAATACAAGTGACTGCCATATCTACTCAGCAATATAGGTCGGTCTGGCAATCTGAACTCTAGTCCTTATCCTTGTAGGGCAAGCAGTTTTTCAACTGAACCATCTTCTCTGAGACTCAGTAATTCCTAGGATCAAAAGGAAATTGTCATGAAGTTATTTTCTCTTGTACAGAGGTGGAATTCAATCATTTTTATTCTTTCTCTTCTGCAACCTGGAACAGATGTGACATTTTGCACTACAGTTGTCATATTTAAAGATGAATTAAAACTACAGGATCGTGTCTTTGAAGCCTTTATGGAAAACCAACATTAAATATGTACTGCCAATAGCCGACCTCTGTTAAAGGAGTTAGCAGTCATACGTCATCTATGAAGGTGAAACTTCCCATATATAATACTTCAGAGCATGTAAAACTTGTATATTCATGAGTATAGGATGGATTACTATTGTTTAATAATCTGTCTCATAAATGTAGATTTAAGAAATAAAATAGAGTTTTATATTTATACATAAAAAATTAACTCCTGTTCATTACTTATGCTGAAATATAGTAACTCTACTACACAGTTCAAGAAACTCTTAGCAAATAAATATCCCTAGCAAAAGTACTAGCCATTTCTCTTAAACTTGAGCAGAAATTCAGCTTCTAGAAGAGGGGATAGTGTGTCCATGAGACCAATAAACACAAAATCAAACCAGGCAAGAGATCTGTATTCAAGCCCACACAAACTATTCTGTCTTCTGTTTCTTTATTGAACAGTTATTGAGCATCCTGCTCTGTGCCAGGCCTGCATTCTGCACTTTCCAATATTTGCTTTTTCTCTTTCAATTCTACTGAAAACCTAAGAATAATCTCAGTGCTGCCAGCTTTTGATTTAGTTTACTTCTCAATGAACCTTAATTAAGGCTCCTCTTGACACTTACCCTCATTCATTTACAGGGATTTCCAATGATCTGGGGTTTGCTCTCCCACCTAACTTGGCAATCATGCATGTATGTAGCAGTGAGTAGAATATGGCAGTGCTAGAGTAAACCTTATGTTTTCCTCTTCAGATTCTAGAGAATGACAACTACAAAATATTTGTGTTCTGGAAGCCTTGAGACTCACTTTACAATTTTCAGACCAGTCATGGACTTTCCTTGACTCCTCAATATGTTCAACAATTTTTGGCACCATGATTTGCCTTTGAAGCTGTGTTAAACAGTATTAGTGGCTTTTACAATTCTAAAAGTCTTTGTCAATTTTAGCATTGTGACAGGGTCATACTATTTGGGGATTTCTCTGATATTTCAGTATCTGCTGTGACTGATTTTAACTTTCTTTGCATCCTCCCCAAGTATATGATATAAAGGAATGGCTGCTTTTCACCAGGATGTCCATTGTTTTTGTTGCTTACATCCGTATTGATGGGATGTTGAATAGGCTCACCATGATCACAAACAACTCTCTTTAGTCAATGGCCCCAGGTACTGATAAAACTAACCTCACTAATTTGGAATAATTGTATCTTAAGAGCTAGCTGTGTTGGAGAAATAAAATGTTTAAATTATTAACTATCTTAAAATATTTAAATAGGAATTTTGTTTAGGGAGGTATGTTGCTTTATTCTTCTTTACAACTGAGTAACCCAGTGAATTGTTAATAAGGTATAATGAAAAATCAACTCTAATTTTCAGATGGAGACAGTGAAGCTACTTTTCTGAGCACAGACAATTAATGTTTTTGATAACTCTGGTATGTTTCAGTATTTAGTCCTACTTTCACTTACGACTTGTGTTGTATTTCATGTGAGACAGAAAATATTTATACATTCTTCCAGATTACAGAGCAAAGCAAAGATTGGCACAGTTTAGGTATATAACATTTGAATTTAGACCAAGATTCTAAATTCAGCTTGGTTATTTAAATACTGTGTGTGTGTGTGTGTGTGTGTGTGTGTGTGTGTGTGTGTGTGTGACTGTGTGTGAGTAAAACTTGAAGGCAAAATGCTGAATCTAGAGAGTAGTGTCAATTTTTTTTATGTATACAGACCCTAGATTTTGACACATACTTGTATACATACTTGTAAGTGGAGTTAAGCTTGAAACATGGAGGTAAAATATGTTTTGGGGGAAGATGGGGAGGCCAGTTAAGATTCATGAGATACGAAATTAGAAACAGGATTATAGATGTTACGAGGATGAATCAAGTTCATTCAGGGACTAGGGAAAAATTTAGAGGAGAATCAATAAAAACAAAGTTTGTATGAAAAGTATTATAGTGAAATTTTGCTTACTAAAAAAAATTGTGTGTGTGTGTGTGTAAATCAGTTCTAGGCTCAAGGTACTATTTTAATTAATTCACTTCATTTTATAAAAGAGAAGCAAATATTACTTGAAAATTTGAAACATCATATGGTAATTTTAAAATTCATTAGAAGGAAAGGTCATTGAAGAACACTTTATTGGTCTTGTACCTTCCAAAATTGCTAGTGAGGAGTGAAAATCTGTGTTGCACTTGGAAAGTTAAGTTTTAACACTAACAAAAAGTAAGTTTCAATTAACAGTAACAACAGCAACAACAATGACAAAAAATAGCCACCAAGAATGCATGCTGCCTGTATTTAAACATGGATTGTTAAACCTTGTTGAAACACATTTAACTTTCTGTAACAACATTCTTCTGAAAATTCACTCTGGTTTAGAATCTTGTTTGCCTTATTAAGTTTCATTTTTTTTTATACTATTAAACTGGAGGGTTTCAATTAGCCTGTGCTTGAAGTTTAATACTTTTCAAATTAGCAAAATCTTAGTTCTTTATTCAATCGAAGCATAAATTAACTGTTTTGCTTTCCTCTGTGGACATTGACAGAAAGAATCCCATGGAGAGAGGGAGAGAGAGCACAAGGTTTTTGTCAGACTTTTTCCTTCCACTCTCTCATTTATAAGCTTGGTTTTCTTTCCTTTCAGATAGATATACAGAGAATCATTATGAGATGAAGCAGTCTGATTTTCTTTGAAGTGTTTGCAGCTAAGATTTCCCAGGATGCTGAAGAAGAAAGATTACAGACACTATCAAAGTCTTGTTAATGACTGTCAATAACACCGTGGCTTAGCTCACCTCCTGTTAATGTAAACAAAGTTTTGTGATCCAAGGTCAGCCTTTCATCTTAGTTAGTTGATCAAACAAAGAACAAAATAGACATAAAAGTTTTCTTCAGAATCATTGAATTGAATGTTACTTGGCTTTAAAAAGGTTGTAATTTGAAGTTTGACTCCAAAATTAACTAGTAAATATGAACACAGATCCACTTCAAGTTTTGTTTTCTTATTTTAAAAATCGAAATTAGATGTTTCTTAAGGTGGTTACAGTAGAAAATTTAATATATTTCTTTTTCAGAGATCTGACATAGTACTGAAAAATTAAGATTTAAAACTTTTATTTTTGTTTTGGTAATCAAACACAAGACTTTTAGTACACACACATTTATACCAGACCTGATCACTATCTTAATAGAAACTTATAGTAGGGATGCCACTGATTTATTACTAAATGATTACAGTAGAGTGAAATTAATCTTTAATAAATTAATACTGCCATTCTGAGAGGATGTCAATGAAAGATGATTAATTTGGGCTTGAGAGATTGAAACTGGCATCCCAGCACTGTTGGCATTTGAGTTTAACCATGAAGGATGAATATTCTAATAACCCAAGTGTGAAAATAAAAATCGTTTAAATTTAAAAACTGCATGAAACCCAGGGGCAGAAATACATGAGCACTTGAATGAAAAAAAAAGCATGAGAATCTTGGCCCTGAGGACAACTGTATTCCTGACCTTTGCATCTGAGAGCTGACTACAACTGTAGCCTCACTTCTCCCCCTTAGTTCTCCTCCCCTCACTATTCTTCTCTTCCCTGACTTTCCACTCTGCATATATGAACTTCTTTCACATTCTAGTTCCTATAAGACTTTCACTTTGCAAAGTCCTCCTAAATATAATAGACCATTACCATCATTATCATGAAGTTATAGGGAAAGAAATTTGCAAATAGAAAAGTAGTTATTTGAAAACAATGCATTAAAACTGTAAACATGTTTATTCTTTATACTCAATGTCACCATAGAGATCAACCTCTAACACATGATGCTCAGTGTGCTATAAAAGCAAAAGCATGGAATTAAGTGTTTATATGATAAAGAAGGCTTATTGTTACTAAAATAAGGGAACACCAGAAGCCCAGAGACAGCTAACAACAATGTTTTCATGTTTGTCTCTCCTTCAACTTGGAGTTCACTATGACCCTAAGGTAGACTTCAGTAATAGACTGGGTTATACTCATGGGCCAGGCCCTGGAGTGAAGCTTACCATTAGAGGTAACTTCACTGGCATAAAAGCCCCAGTATTGTAAGAAATAGAAAATGAAAATCTTTACTCCAGACAATTCAGAACATTTGGGTATGGAGGGAGAATGGAAGAGACAGCATGGGAAATATAGAATGAATTATAAATCAGTAATTAATCTAGATCACAAAGTACAGACCGAAAACTAAAAACGAGGGATACCACATCCCTGGCAAAAATGAAGGAAATATTACTGCAGTGGAACCCTAAAGCCATAGACATGCCTTTTGTCAGCATGATCTGGAAACTTCACAGGTTACCTGAACTGAGTAGTTTGATAATGGCTGTCTGACATCTTGCATTTCTTTAGTACAGCCATGGTAGAAACTTCCATTTATGGAAAGATCATGAAATGTTCTTCAGATGCAGGCCCATTCTCTGACTTCCTATGTCTTAAGTTCTTATGTTTGTTAAGGATTCTGATGTTTATGCTGCATGCTATGAAAATAAAAAAATAGGTATGTATAATTTATATGTATATATGACATATGTCTTTGATTTTTATTCTTATCCCCAGACTCTAGTCTCCTAATTTATAACAAGAATAAAAGAAGCAGATAATGAAGGAATTGAGAAGAAAACACAACTAGAAAACAGAGAAATTAAAGGTACAAATAGCAATTAAAATCACCAAGATAATTTAATAATCATATTCCTACACAAAACTAGGTGGAATCTGGATAGATTAATATTTGATACATATATATGTTGATACATACATACACACACATTCATAGACACATCAATAGATAGATACATGGATAAATTGAAGCACTTAGAATGACAGAAGACACTTAAGTTTTGAAAATATGGGAACTATAATGCATCCATAGATAGGAAGAGATAAATCTTGTGTGTATATTTTTAGAATATGTAATTCTATAATATAATTTTATATATAAACACTAATACATCAAATTTAATATATTTATTAATATACGGACATATTAATCACTTATATTCCAATAATTAGTCAATGATATATAGACTAAATTAATATATAAATTTAATGTGTTATATACTTAATATCTTTCAGACATAGAAAGGAATATATTACTGTTATTTTAGAAACATAAATAAAATTGGAAAAAATTGTGTTAAATATTATAAACTAGCCACATGAAGTACCATGTTAAGACAACACTTGAATTAAAGCAAAATCTCTCTGAACTTTCTTGGAATTATTTTTTATTTTCATTTAGTTCTTTTAGGCTCTTGTTGGAGTTAGCACATGAGTTCATATGAACTCATGAATTTGATTGTTGGGATGCCTCTACATAGCAAGGGCAATGAAACACAAGGAAACAATGGTATGCTGATCTCAACTTCGTTTACAAATAACAGACCATAAGTAAAGATTTTTCATTCCAGAAAATAAATTACTCATGCATTTACGGGTTTACTGAGTTACTTATTTAGCAATAGACAAAACTACAACATAGACTCTTTACACATATTCAAATGAATAATATTTCTAGTTGCTTTGAATATTGACAGACTAAATTAAAATATTTTCATCAAACAATCATAATTATGAATAAATTAATTAGAGTTTCATAACTTTTCCACCTCTCTATTTTTTCCAATAGCTTAGTGGAGATAATGTCTATATATTAAAGTGGATTGCAAGGTTGTTTTATATATGAAAAGTAGGACATTGATTGTTCAGAACCATTTGAAAATTGCTAAGTATTCTTGAAATTTAAATAGCCTCATTTTGTGGTGTTGATGTAATCCTTCATATAAATAAATATTACAGGAATTCTAAGAGATTAGTAATAGATAATTTATGTTTTCAGTTTGCAAATAAGTGTGTCATAGCAACAGATAAGTTGAATTCATGATTATTTGAACTAGCAATTGTAACTGCTCTCTGAGTGTACAATGGAGAATTACTAATTGTTGAAATAGTGCTTCCTTGTTGGAAGGAAAGCCATTGGTTGGTTTCTGGCTGCTCAGCCCTAAAATAATCACACAGAAACTATATTATTTAAATCAATGTTTGGTCCATTAGCTCTAGTTTCTTGTTGACTAGCACTTACATATTAATTTAACCCATTTCCATTAATCAGTGTATCACTATGTAGTGTAACTTACTGGGTAGAATTCTGTTCAGCTCCAGTGGGGCTACATGGCTTCTCCCTGAACTCCTCCTTCCTTCTCCCAGCATTCAGTTTATTTTTCCCTGCCTACATAAGTTCTGCACTATCAACAGGTCAAGGCAGTTTCTTTATTCACCAACGGTATTCACAGCATACAGAGGGGAATCCCACATCACTTTCTGGTGTTGACTCGTCAATAATCTCAAATCAATTATCATCATTGCAAAGATGATAAAGAGTACTATTATACTGATAATCTAGTCATTCCTTTTTAAACAGGTAAAATAAAACTAAGTAGCATGAAAAGAAAGAGAAACCATAATCTTTTTTTTCCATGTGTATACTACTGGCTTTCTGTGATGTGACTGATTTCAATAACACTAATTACACTTTGCAATACAAGCTGACAATCCTTCATAAACAGCTTTTAATTTTACTTTCTTATACTTCTATTATTTCTTTTTTGTGATTATAATTATTTCATTTCCCTTTCTCTTTTCTCTATTCAAACCCTCCCTATATTTCTCTCTTCAATGTCATGACATATTTTTTTAATTGGTTCTTGTTTCATGTACAAATTTGTGTGTGTCTATATATGTGTGTGTATGTTTGTACGTGTATATATATGTGAATATATATTCATCCCTCTTTAATCTGTGTAATTTTACTCACATTCAAGCTTTCATTTCTGACTACTTTGTATTAGATAACTAATTACGGTTACTTTCCCCAAGAAAGAGTAATTTCACCACTCTCAGAAAATTTTAGTTGTCTGTAATTATTTGCGTAGTACTGACACAACAGATCTTTCTCTAATCCACTTAATCATGTCTATTGTTGTTGTCCCTTTTCTGTTCATGTTTAGGCACTCATATTGTCGAGAGTTTCTGCATCTGACATTTTTAGGTGACAATCTCATAGCACACTGCCTAATCTTCTGACTTTTACATTATTGTTAAACCCTCTTCCAGAATGTTTCCTAAATCTTAGAATCTGAAATTCTGCAGCTGTAAATGAGATTTTCCTCATCAAACATTGACATCCATTTAGAGAGTCTTTTTAAACATTTCCTGTTTGAAATATTTGCATTGCTAATTTACTTTTTTCTTTTAAACAGAGAATGACAACTCAAAAGTCAAAACTAAATAATTTTAGAAAGAGCCTATGTGGGCTGTACTACTCTCCAATTCAGTATACCAGTCAGTTTGATCTTACACTCATGCCTTTACTCTTTTAGTCTCCTAGATGTGCTTACATGGAACACCAGCAGCTTTCAGGAAAACACTAACGTATTCAATGGTGGTGCCTTCCAAAAAGAAGACACAACAAAAAGGAATACTTATTTAGTATGTTTTATTTAATTTTTTGATGATCAAAAGTAATTTATATATAACATCATAATGCCCAATTTTACTCAATATGTGTCCAGTTTCTTCTGATGTGAAAAATAAGGTCTATAGATACTAAACAGTTTGTTCATATGCTGCATTTGAAGACAGCTCTTAAAATATAGACTTTCAGACCTCTTAACTTTCCAAAGATGATAGTCATCTACATCTAACTATTGTCCTTTCATGGACTAATAGAAAGCAGATTAAAGACATAAAAGAAACTTTGGACTCTCATTGGGCTCATAACACTTTCTAAAATAAAAGAAATTAGATGATTTAGATATACAGTTATAAATATGTATGAAGTGATCTTTATGAGAATTAATCATATATGATGGAAGCATTCCATTATAACATGTTCTCTCAGCAGATAAGCAAAGTTAGCTACCATAATCTACAGAGTAGTAGAGGCCTTAAAACCACGATGAGTAGTGATGAAGCTTTCAGCCCAAATCTGAGGACCTGGAAAATGGAGTACAGGGACAAGGACACCACAGTCCCAAAGTCTTTGCAACCTGAAATTCCTATATCCCCAGATAGGAAAAGAAAAATATCTCAGCTTCAGAGAAGAGAATGGTTCATCTTTTCCTTTGCATTTTTGTTTTAGGAAGCCCATGTCTTTACTATCTCCTAACAAATGGTGAATGCAGGCCATAAGATATTATTGCTTGCTTAATTTCTTTTAGAGTGCTCATACCTATAGTTTGCCATGTATATTCTTTTACTACCTTAAGGTATTTTGTGCCAGATGGCTTCTCAGAGAGTATTACTGTTTGGGTAGCTAAAACTCTAGGTAAGTCATCCCAGACTCTGGCATGTACTGACAAGGCTAAAACCTGTCCTTTTACCTTTCTCCTTGCTCATCAGACTCAATGGTTTTCTCAGTCTTTTCAAATCTTTTTACCACTGCCTTTTGTAAAGTGTGAATCTCCTGTCCAGTATTCCATTTGAATGCACTCATTGATGATTTCAAAGTATGAAATTTGTCCAGTAAAAATAAGGTTTCATCCTTGGAGATAATTCTGATGTCATGCATATTGCCTTCCTGGAGACATACCTTATGCATTAACCTATTATAATTTTTCAACAGATTCCAATTGTAAAATTCAGCAGCACAGTTTCCTTCAGATAATGTCTCAGCACCCTTTGACATTGATTGGATTTTGTCTGACAAATTCATGTTAACCTTTGGAATAGTATTAATATTTTCAACTAGCTATTCATTATTAGACTTGAAACACTATCACTTCTAAAAGTGCCTCATTCTTAGCTCTGTTATCAAACAATTTATTAATGATATAATATGAAAAACAAAACTAATTCCAAAAATCAAATAAATGGATGTATAAGGAAAATTACATAAGCCAGGCAGAATACCATCCATAGTATCAGCAAAAACGTTATTACATTCATAAATGGTAATATTATCTATCATTGTATACCTTTTTTCTTTTTAATTTATTTTATTGAGCTATACATTTTTCTCTTCCCCATCCCTGCCTTTCCTCTCTTCTTCAATCCTCTCCTATTGTCACCATGCTCCCAATTTACTTAGAAAGTCTTGTCTTTTTTCTATTTCCCATGTATATTAGATCCACGTATGTCTCTCTTAGGGTCCTCATTGTTGTCTAGATTTTCCAAGACTATGATTTGTAGGCTGGTATTCTTTCCTTTATGTCTAAAAACCACTTATTAGTGAGTACATGTGGTAACTGTCTTTCTGGTTCTGGGTTACCTCACTCAATGTGATGCTTTCTTCCTCCATCAATTTGCTTACAAATTTCAAGATATTATTATTTTTCTATTGTGTAGTACTCCATTGTGTAAATGTCCCACATGTTTCTTATACATTCTTTGGTCAAGGAGCATTTATGTTGTGTCCAGGTTCTGGCTATGACAAACAATGCTGCTATGAACAGAGCTTATCAAATGTCCTTGTGGGAAAATTGAGAATCTTTTGGATAAATATCCAAAAGTGGTATTGCTGGGTCTTGATGAAGATTTTTTCCTAGTTTCCTGAGAAAGCACCATATTGATATCCAAGTTTGCACTCCCACCAGAAATGCAGGGATGTTCGATTTACCCCATAACCTCTTCAGATAAGCTGTTATCAATGTTATTGATTCTTGGCTATTCTTACAGGTATAAGAGGCAATCTCAAAATTGTTTTGATTTTCATATTTTTGATGAGTAAGGATGTTGAACATTTCCTTAAGTGTCTTTCAGCCAGTTTATATTGCTCTGTAGAGAGTTCTCTGTTTAGGTCTATACTCCATTTTTTATTGAATTAGTTATTATTTTGATGACCAATTTCTTGAGTTCTTTGTATATTTTGGAGATCAAACATCTGTCTGATGTGGGTTTGGTGAAGATCTTCTCCCATTCTGTAGGCTGCCATTTTGTCTTGTTGACCATGTCCTTTGATTTACAGAAACTTTTCAGTTTTAGGAGGTCCCATTTATTAATTATTTCTCTCAGTGTCTGTGCTACTGGTGTTATATTTAGGAAGTGGTCTTCTGTGCCAGTGCATTCAAGTGTGCTTCGCAATTTATCTTCTAGTAGGTTCACTGTGGCTGACTTTATGTTGAGGTCTTTCATCCATTTGGACTTGATCTTTTTTGGCTTATCCCCATAGGTATGGATTTGTGATTCACATGGGTGCCAGATAAAGGTGGATTTTATAAAATAATTCCATACTAGCTCAGAATTGAGTATAATAAAAGGGTCATTTATTTAAGGGTAGACTCACAGATCACAGTCCTTTGAATGAACAGGGAACAGGAACCGAATGCAGAAGCTGGGAAAGAGAGCACACACTTTGTATCACCAGTTCTAGTATTAGAGGCCATGCCCAAGTGGGCTGGTATCTTAAAGGCTACTGGCTGAAGGAATTCCTACAGCAATTCTTTCTTACTCAGACCAATGAAATATATGGATTTCCCCTCCAGAAACTCACATACATATTCAATAAGAATGATTTATCAAGTATCTAGCATCCCCTTAATTGAATGAATATGATTTTTGAAATTAAATATGACATGACACCTCACTAAATGATTTTTTCTAGAATTCCATTGGAAAGGTGCAGTTACAGCAAATTAAAAACTGCATCAGTTCTACAAAGGCAAACACTTCATTGTTGGTTGAACTCTCTGCAACTTAAGTAAAAAATGATTCAAAAATACAAAAGAAGTGGAAATTGTGAATTAATGGATAAATTACCTGTGTTGGTTTTAATGAGAATTACCATTTTTGGCTCATCTACTTTAATTATTGGTTCACAGTCAGAACCAGGAAGTGTGTTATGGCCATGACAGGCCTAACCATGCTGGAATTTTAGGGATTCCATGGAAGACTTTGGGACTTTGTAGTAGAAAAACAGTTGAATACAGTAAGCATAGATTAATGGGCCATCCTATTAGAAGCATGAAAGATTGTAATACTGAGAACTATTTGGATTGTAGTAGCTTAAAATGGCTACAGATGGGAATGCTATTAAGAACTGCAATAAAGATAATTCTTGTGATATGTATGCAAAGAATGTGGCTGCTTTCTACCCTTGTCCCAATAATCCCCCTAAGGTAAAATGAAGAGTTTTGAACTATTATGTATGGCTGAGGAGATTTCAAGACAGCATAATATTGACTGTGTCATGTGCCAATAGTGATTACTCTTATTCTGGTACACAATAAAAAAACAAGTATGGAAAATTTAAATGAATAGCATATACTGGGAAGAGATAAAGAACAACAGAAAATTTAATTTTGGAGCTATCCATGGTTTATATTGAAAGAGATGAGGAAGAATGGAATAAGCAGGGTGGTGTTAATACTGAGAATTCTTAAAAAAAAAAACTCAAGGAATTATGTGTTCTTGAAGAGCAAGAAATTAATACTTCTGCAAATGTAGTTCAAAGAGGTTGTTTTGTTCCATCTCAAGTAGGCACTAAAACTTGGCAACATAGGACACATGGTTCTATCTTTAGAGTCATGAAGGACAAAGAATTAAATAAGCTGTAAAATCTTCCACAGTCAAGCTGTTGAGGCCAAAGTTTGGAAGAGAAATCCTTGCATTGAGGTCCTGAGGAATCATTGTGTGAACCAGTGAAGGTGAAGCCTAGAATGTGTTAGAGACCAGTAGATACAGATACTGGATGTGCCAGAGCTTTGGGTTACTGGCCAAGGAAAATTGAAGACAGGGAGTGGAACCAATCCAAGAAAGATAATTGTATTGTAGTCACATATCTTGAAGGGCAGATCCATCTAAGCCCTTTGACATAATAATTGGAGTTAGATGATCTGGAGTTCTCCCTGATTAGTTTTGATCTTGCTTTGGAACAGTATTTTGTTGTTATTCCATGGTTCATCACTTTCAGAATAGTAACATATAGTCTTTGATATTGGATATTATAAGTATGTGTTTTACTTTTTGAATTTTTTTCAACAGGTTAAAATTAGATTACCCACTTTTGTCTCAAAAGATACTATGGATATTTATTGTGATT
This sequence comes from Ondatra zibethicus, assembly GCA_004026605.1. NCBI lineage: Eukaryota > Metazoa > Chordata > Mammalia > Rodentia > Cricetidae > Ondatra > Ondatra zibethicus. Next base: position 21,263 of record PVIU01010509.1, on the reverse strand, counting down.
GTGAAAGTTTATGTGGACATTTGAAGTTAGACTAAATACGTTTTGTATTATATTATAGATACAAGCCTATGGAGAGCCAGGGAGTAGAATATAGGGTATGAATGAGAAGGGCCTCAAAGACTCATATGTTTGAATGCTTGGTCTGCAGCTGATGGAACAGGTTTGGGAAGGAATACAAGGTATGGCCTTATTAGAAAAGGTATGCTACTGGGGAATGGTCTTTGAGGTTTCAAAACCCTACTCAATTCCTAGGCTACTGCTTCAGTTCCATTCTTTTTTCCATATTCTTTTATTTTTTTCCGTTGAAAAAATTTTACATTTCCTCCCCTTCTCCCAGTCCCCTCCCGCTCCCCCCACCCATCCTGCCTCCTCCTGCTTCCTTAAAAGAGGGCATGGTACCCTGCCCTGTGGGAAGTCCAAGGCCTTCCCCCCTCCATCCCGGCCTAGGAAGGTGTGCATCCAAATAGACTAGGTTCCCAAAAAGATAATACATGCAGAAGAGATAGGTCCTAGTGTCATTGTTGATGGCTTCTCAGTCTGCCCCCATTGGCAGCCAGATTCAGAGAGTCCAGTTTGATCATATGCTCTTTCAGCCCGGTCCAGCTGGATTTGGTGAACTCCCATTAGTTCAGGAACACTGTCTCAGTGGGTGGACCAGCCCATCATGGTCCTAACTTCCTTGCTCATCTTCTCCCACCTTCTGCCCTTCGACTGGACCTTGGGAGCTTAGTTCATTGCTCTGATGTGAATATGGGTCTCTGTCTCTATCTCCATCCATCGGACAAAATTTCTATGGTGGTGATCAAGATATTAATCAATGTGACTCTGGGCCAAGGCTAGTCCCGGCACCCTCTCCTCTGCTGCCCAAGTACCTAGCTGGGGACATGCCCATGGACACCTGAGATCCCCTCCAGAGCCAAGTATTTTACCAGTCCTAAAATGACTCCCTTAATGTAGATATCGTATTCCCTTCTCCAATATTCACCTTTCATTCATCTCCACCCTCCCAGTCCCCCAAGCTCTCCCCAGTCCTTCCCTTCTCCCTTCTCCTTCTCCCTCTCCCCTTCTCCCACCCCCTTACCCCCACCTCTATCCCTGTCCCCAGTCTTCCAACTTTTGCCTGGTGATCTTGTTTGCTTCCAATTTCCAGGAGGATCTGTATGTGCTTTCTTCTGGTTCACCTTGCTATTCGTCTTCTCTGGGCTTTTGATCTATAAGCTTAGTGTCCTTTGTTTTATGGCTAGGGTCCACTAATGAGTGAGTACATACCATAATCATCTTTCTGGGTTTGGGCTACCTCACTCAGGATAGTGTTTTCTATTTCCATCCATTTGCATGAAAAATTCAAGATGTCATTGTTTTTTACCACTGAGTAGTATTCTAATGTGTATATATTCCATACTTTCTTGATCCATTCTTCCATTGAGGGGCACCTAGGATGTTTCCAGGTTCTGGCTATTACAAACAATGCTGCTATGAACATAGTTGCACAAATGATTTTGAGTATGATTGGACTTCTCTTGGGTATATTCCCAAAAGTGGTATTGCTGGATCTAGTGTGGCGGTTTCAGTACCATTCTTGTTTGCCTTCTGGCATTTTGTCTGCAATGATGATCATAGACTCTAAAACCTACGAGCCATAATTTTCATGACAGTAAAAAGTCATTAAGAAAGTACTCAAAGGGATAAATGAATCTACAATATACCTATTATTATTGTCTCATCTCTAATTTTTAAAAATAACATTGTGAAAATTTAAACATATCAATACAAGCACATGTCTGTAAATGTATGTCTAACTGTCTCTTATATAGAGTTAAGAGCAATTCCACAAAGTTTGTCTAGCAACTATGGTAAGGGCCTCTGTTTTTTTTTTGTTTTGTTTTGTTTTGTTTTTTTGGGGGGGCAGGGGGATGAATCAACATCTTATCACTCTCCTGATATATACAATATTGCATTTTTCACTGTAAGCTCCAGGAGCACAATGGCTTTTGTCTTCTTTGCTTACAAATTTAAAGAGTAAAATTAACTGAGATGAGAAGTATCAGAGTATCTTTTGGATACAAAGGTCTGTACATAAGTGTGTATAAGGCAGACAGAGACCCTGTAGAGCATCAGGTGACAAAAATCAATTGCCATCAAGTAACTAGTTAAGAGGTTATTTAATGGTATTATGACAGACTGGTGTCAGATATGGGAAAGATGAGCTGATCAAGCCAATTGGAATAGTCAGGAGTTTTGTGGGTGGCTTCTTCATGTTCTGTAAGCTCCTCATTTTAGCTTCCAGAGTGAAGGAAGAGATAACAAGAAACAGAAAAACATAACTCTCTTCTGTCATTCCCAACCTTGAGTATTGACTTTCTTGGAACTATTATTTATGTTTCCTTCCCAGCCTGACCACTTTCTCCTCCTGTTCTCATAAGTCTGTATAAGGAATGGTCAATCCTAAGTTCCAAGGGTATTTTCATAAGCAGAGGTTTGTGGCAAACTAAAATAACTTTGGGATCTTTATGAAATAACATTATAGTTAGAGTCATAAATTTCTATAATTAATGAGAATTTAAAAGACAAGCAAATTAAGAGACTGTAGTTTTCTCAAACATAGATATAAACACCATGCTTCTCCACAAATGGCTTCATGATATGTGACATTGTGATTCTATTGGTGAATTCCTTTACTGAAGAAGCACCTGCCTTTTTATCCTTTCAGTTCCAATAATAGAAGATATATTTCAACAACCAAATGATTCTTTTCTTTGTTGTTCAAAGTAACTATACGCATTCAACCTAATAAAATAAGACAGTAGGCCACAAACCCTTGTTAATTATTACCTCCTAGAGCAGTAGCTCGTTGAGATAAGTAGACTGAAATGTGATTATTTTAAAAAAAAAATCAAATGAATTATACATGAGAAGTTTTGGACAAGACATTCTCTTCCTTGTCCATCAAGTAATTTGACATCTATCACAAATAAAAAGAGGTAAGTGTAATTCACCAACTTTGGTTGTTTTCTGAGGAGTGAAGTATGTTAATTAAGCAAATCTGAAAACAGTACCCATGAAAAGTTATTCATATAGAAATAAAAACATCACAAATGTTAAACTTTAATTTTATATTCTTAACAATATTGAGAGACTCCCTAAAGGACAGAGAGTTGTAACACATTTTTGTATGCCTAGTTTTCATGTGAAACTTTCCTTGTTCTTTGCAAAACATAAGTTCAAATAGCAAAAGTAGCAAAAATAATATATCTTGTTAACATTTTGTATTATCAAATCTGACTTGCCCCTCTGTTACTTTCTTCTGTTTTTATATTCTTGCATCTGTGTTAACCTATTTCTTTGAATTGAAATTTCAGAAATAATGTGACTTAGAAATTAATGTTATGACTTGTGTAATTTTATCAGGGACAATGAACACTGGACTTTCAGGACCTTACAAAAGAAAGACCTGAACAACAGTAATGTTCGTGTTTACAAGCTATAAAAATATCATTCCCAGGGCTTTTGAAAGCTGTTCCCTGCCGCGTTGACACAGCTTAGATACCAAGACTGGTGGGGGGATGCCGGGATTGAGAAAACAGAGGCTTTTTTTCTGGTGGAAGAACAGCAACCTTTATTTTGCCCCAAGCTAAAGCCTTTTAAACCTCTACTGCTTCTGTGGAAAACCACTGGCCAGAAAGAACACAAACATACTTGTCAATTACAGACCACAAGGAAGTGCTGCTATCAGTCACAAGGAGTGAAGGTAGCTAGGTCACAACAGTTCCCCATGCTGGATTACCTCATGAGAGGGATTACCTTGATGAGAGGGAGAAGCTTGGTTAAGCCTCAACTTGTGGGGTGTCATGTTTAGTTGACACCAATGTTTGGCCTGCTCCTTTCAGAATGAAGATTGAGAGGCAGATGGAGAGTGTAGATGGGAGGTAGAGGGGTCGTAGAAGAAGTGGAGGGATGGAAAACTGTTTTCATCATGTAAAATAAATAAAAATGTATTTAATATAATATACAGGTCATGCTAAAGAAAAAAGGAAATTCATTTTGAAGTTTTTCAAGCACTCTTATATTCAATGCAGACTAGAGACACAGACTTGAAATACAGTGGCAATAATGAGATTTTTGAGGAATCTGACTTGAAATGAACTCTAAGTACCCTAAAATAGTTTACTGGGATTAGAAAAACAGTAGCAAAGACAACATTTCTAAGCAGTAATCATTTCATGACAGTAGACTAGACAAGTAATATTACAAATGACTCCTTATAGAGATGTGCTTCCTTTTTGATTGTACATGAAGATATTATATTTTGTTATGACCACAAAAATATATAAGACCTTGGTTTTTAAGAAGTCCTGTTTCTCATTTATAACTCTTCCACCCTTGCTCCCTTTGAAATGAAGCCATGTTTGGCAAGAATTGCCTCTCAATATTCTGCTTCATTATATAAAATATTGACTAGAGCAGCTTCTTTTAATTTATATGAATACTAGAAACTGAAAATAGAGTTGAAATAAAGCAGATTATAGTCACTCTTCTATAGTAATAGTTCTTAAACAATCATTTGATGAGATAACCTATTGTCTATTTTTTTCAAAATTAATTAGAAATAACACTTTTAAATGTTCAGAAATAAGCTCTTCTGAGCATTACAGAAAGATCTAAGTGAAAATTTCTAGTTAACATTCTAAAGAGAAATTAACCTTAAATAGGAAAATATGTCCAAAAACATTAAATATTGCTTTGAATTTTCAAATAGTAATATATGAAATAGTCTTGTATGACCTTTAATTATTTGGGGGTTAATTATAAAAGATAAAATGTCATTCCTGTGATTAGACAACACTAGCTCATTAATGATTGTTTAGGCAGAACATTTTATATCAAACTACCTGATGATGTATTTGCATTTAAACTTACATAACTTAGCTAATCATGAGAATATCCTTAGGGAAGATCTAATATATTTTGCATTAATACGATTACATAGGTTTCACATAACCTTTATAAATCTTGTCTTTTATAAAATGGACAAATATTTCATTTTAAATGTACCAGATTTGATTTTAGAGTAGTTGAGGCTTGGTCATTTAGAGCTACAGAATTCATTTAACACAAAAGTTAAAATCTAGCATTTAGTCAATCTTTAAATTAATATACTCTCAGATTTAAAGAATATGTACAAAATTAATATCCTATGGTCCTATAAATAAGTAAAGTATAAATTTATTAATCTTTTTCATATATTAAAGATGTCTGTTTTGCTTATAAATATGCTATTTCTATAGTGATACTGTTCTCAGAAGTCAGAGATGATTGCATTCTTTGAAAATATTGAATGACTCCTATGCTGACTACTATAAACTTGAGTTAATTCAACATGTTTTTATATTATTTTAGAAATTTCTATTTAAGAAAAGAAAATTTGTTGAACAAACATTTGAGTAAGGGGAACACTCTTCCACTGCTGGTGGGAATGCAAACTTTCCAGCCACTTTAGAAATCAGTATAGTGGTTTCTCAGAAAATTGGGAATCAATCTACCTCAAAACCCAGTGATACCACTTTTGGGTATATACCCAAAGGATGCTCAACCAGACCATAAAGATTCTTACTTAACTATGTTCATGGCAGCATTAGTTGTACTAGCCAGACATTGGAAACAACCTAGACACCCCTCAAAAGAAGAATGGATAAAGAAAAGGCTGTACATTTACGTAATGGAGTATGACTAAGCTGTAAAAAAATGACATCTTGAAATTTGTGGGCAAATGGATGGAACTGGAAAAAAAATCATCCTGAGTGAGGTAATCCAGACCCAAGAAAAGAAACAAGCTTCCATTCAGTACCTGATGGAAGAAGATGCAGAGATTCACAGCCATGCACTGGGCTGAGCCCCAGGACTAAAGATAAAAATAGTGTGCAGGGATCATATGAAAAGGGAGGATGGAAGCCAAGATCATGAAGGAAAACCCATCGAGGCAGCTGATCTAAGTTTGTAGGAGCTCACAGGTTCTGGACAGACCACAAATGTTTCTGCATGGAACTGACGTAGGCCCGATGCATGGCAGTGACAATTTTGTAGCTTGATCTTTTATGGGACCCCTAGAAATGGGACCAGAACCTGTCAATGATGCGTAAGTTGGCACTTTGGAATCTATTACCTATGAAGGGATTCCTTGTTTAATCTTGATGCAGGGGAGAGGAGCCTGGTCCAGCCTCAACTTGAAATGCCCATGCTTTGTTGATTCTCAAGAGAGGCCTTACCCCATCTGAATGGAGGTGGATGATGATTAGATAGGATTAGGTTAGAAGGGAGGTGGGAGGAAGTAAATGGAAAGAGTAGAGGGGAAACTGTGGTTGGTATGTAAAATAAAATAAAGAAAGAAGAAAGGGAATAAGTATAAAGACACAGTCTTGAAGACTGGAAAATAAATTCAAATGTGAGATGAATTTATTTTTTAAAACAAAGAGGTACAAGCTGTGTATGCATATTATGAGGATGAGAGCAAAGCAAAGGGTATATGATAGGATTTTGATGGAAGAAAGGAAAGAAGGTAATTAAGTAATTCTATTATAATCTCAAATGATAAAAATAGTAACAAAGAATGCTATAAGGTTGTGGTGGGTAAAAAAAAATATCATGTTCAAATTGTCATTATGTTAGGAGACAGGGTATGATACCAGAGGAAAATGCATCAGAGTAGAAGTGACATTTTAAAGATAAACTCATACTTGCCAGAATTAGGATAGAATCTGGGTGTGAACTTCAGTGGATGAATTAGTACAATAGGATTTTCAACTCTACCAATACTCCATGAATCCTTGTTGGCTAATTCCAGACATATAGGAGTCACAAGTAAATCTTTCTCTCCACACAATGGCAAAGATGTAATTTACCTTACAAGGTTAATTCATGTGATTAGCAGCATTAGGCTGATATCTGGAAATAAATGGCTAAAATTCCTGTAGTATTTCTTAGAATGGCTCAATCTGACCTATTCTTGTAATAAAATGATAATAGCTTTTATGAATTAATTTTCTCATTGTTGTGACAAAATATCCAACAGGAAGCCACTTAATGAAAAGTGTTTATTTTGAACCATGGTAGAGGGTATAGTCCAACATGGTACGGAGGTTATAGCAAGAGGGGCTTGATGCAGATTACCATATTATACCCAGAGTGATAAGCTGAAGAGAGATGGACACTGGTTTTCTCTTTATTCAGTCCAATTCCCTACTAACATTGAGGTGTGAACTTCAAACAACTCAAAATGAACACACTTGAAGGGCTGCGCCAGCACGGCAACTGTAGGTCTATGGGCGAGGGACATCGGGATTAACACACAGCACAACTTAAGGTTCCGCAGACAAGCCTTTTTTTCCACTTTCTCACACAGTATATATAGCCCTCAGCAGGGGAGGCAGGGCCAGCAAAAGCAGGAAGCTCATCACCTTAGCTCACATGGCATAAGGGAAAACATCCTTAAAATTATCGCTGAAAACAACAGATTGTTTCTGTTTTTGTTCCTGTTTTCTGGACAACCAACCACAAGAGTGCAAAACAGATCAGGTAGGGGTGTGAAGGCCTGTCCTCAAGGGACCCATCATTGAACGAGTTTATCTCATAGGTGATTCTAGATATTTTCAAGCTGACAACATTAGCTATGATATATGGCATTGGTATTAATTGATTGCATTTTGCAGCAGACCGCTTGTTTGTTCTGGCCATTCGGAACTGAAATAATACACAGAAACCATATTAATTAAATCACTGCTTGGCCCATTAGCTATAGCTTCTTATTGGATGACTCTTATACATTAATTTAACCCATTTCTTTTAATTGTGTATCACCACATGGCTGTGGTTTACCAGCTAAAGTTCCATCTGACTCCTGTGGGGCTACATGGCTTCTCTCTGAATCACCTCCTTTCTCCCAGCATTCAGTTTATTTTTCCCTGCCGACCTAAGTTCTGCCCTGCTATAGGTCCAAAGCAATTTTTTTAATTAACCAATTTATTTACAGCATACAGAGGTAAATCCCACATCACTTGCATGGGATATTAGATGCCATAGATCACAAAACACTGTTAGATTCTCTTTTCACCATCGTCTTGGGTAAATATCCCAAGTCAATTCTGTAATTTTACTTTTCTCTGAAACAAAACTCAATGATAGGTATGCTATTTTTTTATAGTCATCAACAAATAAATGGAGTAAAACACTGTACATATGCACAGTGGCTATTTCACTGATAAAGAAAAAGAAAATGATGACATTAGCTGAAAATGAAGGAATTGGAGATCATAAGTCCAGTTAAATAATCTAGACTCAAAAGAAATGTACTATGTATTTTTCTTTGTATGAGGGATTATGTTTCCAGGGTGCATAGAGAGAAACAATTAGATGGAGAGAAACAGAGAGAGAGACAGATAGACACAGAAAGAGATAAGAATCATGAGAAGATAGGCAAAATTTTTAGCTGGAAGAAATGTGAAGAAATGCCATAGAGGGCATATATGAAAGCAGAAAGGAGGGTAGTTATGAGTATGAAGTGGATAAGTAAAAGATGGGGAGGTGGGATTATAAAAAACACAATATATAGACACATATATGTGAAAGTGCAATAGTGAAAGTGTGAATTTGTGTTTGTAACTTAAATTTACAAACATGAAAAGATAATTAACTACATACCAAAATACTTACTCTATATTCCAGTAAGTCTAATTTTTCTTATTTTTGCCATTGCCCAATTACTTTTTATTTTTAATTACAAATAGACTGCGGAATATAATTAATAGCAGAAATCGAAACTATCAATGAGTTGTTCACCTAGAACCACAGGGCTTTGTGTTTGACATTACATTAATAATGGGGAAATTCTGCTTTGTTAATTGTGCTGCATAATTTTCTGCAAATTACTAACACAAGCAGGACAGAATATGATATGAGCTGCTGTCAGGCAGTCTTCTTGATATACTTATTTTGTTATTGTTTGTTCATTTTATGCACAGACTCCTTTTATCTACTGGAGGCTGATGTGGAATTGTAGATTCTCTTGTTTGTACCACCTGAACTACTGGAATTATTTACATGCCCCAAATATCAGCATGAACTGGATTCATTAAAAAGCTGGTACAGATATATTTGGCAAAGAATAGTGAGTGCTTGTATGCTAAAAACATTGTTGTGGGCATTATAATTTTAATGCATTAGACTTGCAGTAAGTTCTGGATTATCATTTTGTTTCTACAAGTTGGGTAAATAAATACATAGGTAAAGAATAGATTTGATAGAATTTTAACAGATGGATATAAACTCTTTGCTTCCAGTTCTCTCTGTGTGACAGTGATTTTAGAAAGTTTAGTGTTTATTTTTAGAAGTTTTCAAACGCACAGAAAAATTCTGAAGACAGGAAAGATTTTGCCAAACCCTATACCACGTTAACTGTGTAGTGAAATCTTTAATTATTATTCTGTACTTGAAATTATTAATAAGACAGCATCAGTACTGATGCATTATTAATTTAAATCTCTGCTTTTATTCAAACCACCCCCATTCATGATTATACAGGACACCAGCTATATTTAATCACCACATCTTATACACATCTTTATGCTATGACTATTTATCACTCTCTTTGTTTGTGAGTAATGAGCAGGTGGTTTGTAGACTATTTATTAAATGGGATTTATCTGCTATCTATTCCCATGATGAGGCTATGATTATGGAGTATTAGGGAAAATGGCTCTAATTGATACCATGTGAATCATTATAACTTTTGCCCCAAATTTACTTAGTTGTACATTTCAAGATTGAGAAAACTACTTGTAGTCATTTCTTGCATTTGTTGAATAGCCCAATTTGAGAATCTACCTACGGAATCATCAGAGCATTTAATTCAGCATGCAAAGATAAGTGTCCTTATTAACTAGAATGCATTGCATATAAATGGCTCATTATTTTCAGACTTATAGTCTACACCCATCCATAATGTCACTTTGGACATGAGATGGTTAATACTGTCAACTTGATGGCATTTGGAATCCCCTAGAAACAAACTTCTTGGCATGTTTGTATGGAGTTTGCAGAAAGTTTCAAGTGATGTTGGAGCCTGACATGAATATTAAAATATTATTATTCCATTGGATCTGAGACTGAATACAAATGATATAGAGAGTTGATGAGTTGGCTCAGAGGATTAAGGGCTTGCAATACAAACATGAAGATATGAGTTCAAATCCCAGAACCAAACAAAACTCACATATAGTAGAACATGCCTTTAATAGCAGAACTCCTACAGCAAGATGAAATGTAAAAATATGAGACTCTCTAGAAATTCTCAGGCCAGCTATCCTATCATGGGCTAGGCAGAGCAGCAGACCTTGTGTAAATCAAGGTGAAAGGCAAGCACTGATGCACATGTTGGTCCTCTGACCACCACAAATGCACTCTGAGAAGCAAGTACACACAAACATATACACTATCAATACACATACATACATATAAAATGCATGCACAGAGAAAGGATTTTTAAGAGACTTTGAGCTGAGAACCAATATTTGTTTCAGTGTTTCCTGAGTTCACATGCAACGTAGCCAAACACTACATGCACTTGCTTTTATGCCTTTCCCGCCAAGACTGACTCAGTCTGCTCTGCGAGTCCAAGGAAACCCTTCCTTAACTTGATTTCATCAAGTATTTTATCATAGTAGATAGAATTACTAATAAAGGTCAGTACCATGGAGCTGATGCTTCCAGGAAGTTGTTCCAGACACTTGAAGTGCAGCTTCCAAAGTGTGACCACAATCTGCATGCTTTTCATGATGTCTGTAGTCTCTCTTGTATTCAATTTTCAATTTGTATGATTTGTGCTATAATATTCTGAGGGCTTAAATAGTGTCATACACAGTCATTATAATATCAGGATAAATAGTGCCTATATATTAAACATAAATGAGAAACCAGAACAAATTTCTGTCTCCAACTCTTTAGCCTTTTGGCCTTCCATGAGTTGTTCACTTTTCAAATATTGACTTTTCAAATCTATTTCATCATTTGGATCACGCATAGGAAAAGAAGATTTTTCAGATGAGGATTTTATTTTTATTTTTATTTAAGGTTATTTATTTATTTTGCACCTAAACCGCAGTTTCCCCTCCTTCCACTCCATCCCTTCCCTTCTCCCAATTCCCCTCTGCCTCACATCAACTTCTTCTTTGTTTCTATTCAGAAAAGGACAAGCCTATCACAGATATCAAAAAAGCATGACTTATCAGGTTACAGTAAGACTAAAGACTCATGGACAGCCCCCCCCCCTTGTTTTAAGACTAAGCAAAGCAACCCAGTATGAGCCATAGGTTTCCAAGAGCCAGACAAAGCTTTGGGGACAGCTGCTGTTCCCACAGATAGGAATGTCTGAAGTAGCTGAGCTACATCATTGTCACACATATTCAGGGTGCCTAGGTCAATCCCATGCAGACACACTGGTAGCTAGTCAAGACTCTGTGAGATCCTATGAGCCCAGGTTAGTTGTTTCTGTGCATTTTCTTGTGATGCGCCTGACCCCTCCGACTCTTATAGTCATTCCTCCCAATTTTCAGCTGAATTTCTAGAGCTGAGTCTAATGTTTGTCTGTAGCTATCTACATCTGTTTCCATCATTTATTGCATGAAGCCTCTCTGATAACAATTGGGGCAGGCACTAATCTACAAGTATAGGAGAATAGCCAGAGCCATTATTACACCAATACTTTGTTTTCCTATCAGATTTGGTTCAATCCTAGGTTTCTGGTTCATCCGGCCTCTGTTTCATGGCATTTAAGGCAGTATCAGGGGTGGGCTCTTTCTCATCGCATAAGTCTCTGGCCAGGCCACTCTTTGGTTGGCCTTGCCCACAATCTCTGTGTCACTCAGCACAGCACATTCCATAGGCAGGACAGATTTTAGGTCAAAGCTTGTGTGGTTATGTTCATGTCCTAATCCCTCCATGGGAAGTCTTGTCTGATAACAGATGACCAGTTTAGGCTAATTATCCACTGTTGTTAGGAGTCTTGACTAGGATCTTCCTTTTTGATTGCTGCAAGTTTCCCTTGTACCAGGTTTCTACTGACACCAAAATGCTCTCCCATTTCCAGTAATCCCTTTCCATATTCTCCTACTTAGGCTTTGGAGGGGCAGGAGTTTTTCCAATGTAAATATTTTCAAAGTGGGAATTGGTCCAGCTTCCATCCCTGAGCTTGGACAAGCTCAAAGATTGGCTGGATTTTGTGCTCAGGTATTGGTTGGTGTCATGCTCAGGAATTGGTTGGTTTTCTTGTTTAGTGATTGGTTGGATTTGTGCTGAGTTGGTCAAGGGCAGAGGGTATTTCTTTGGCTCTAGTTTCAAGAGCAAAGTGTATTTCTGGTCCCAGGGCCAAAATCTGTATCTTTGGCTCTAGTTTTGAGATCAGGGAGTATTTCTTTGGATCTGGATTCAGGGGCAGGGTATGTTTCTTTTGTTGATATTTTTATCCTATACCTACTCCAACCACCCTCTGAATAGATTCTTTATGTTTCTATCCCTTGCCAACTCCATTCCACCTAGAGATCTTTTCTATTTCCTATTCACAGGGAGTTACATGTGTTCCTCCCTTGGGCCCTTCTTGTTACCTAACCTTTCTTTGTCTTTGTATTGTATCAGGACTATCCATTACTTTAAAGCTAATATCCACTTATAAATAAGTACACACCATGTTTACTTTTCTGGGTCTGGGCTACCTCACTCAGGGTTATTTTTTTTTTCTAGTTTCATCCATTTGCCGCCAAATTTCGTGATGTTGTTGTTTGTAAAAGCTGAGTGATACTCCATTATGTAAATTCATCACATTTTCTTTATCCACTCTTCAACTGAGGTGCATCTAGGTTGTTTGCAGCCTCTATTATGAAGAATGCTGCTTTGAACATAGATGACCACATGTCCCTGAGGTATAACTGAGCATCCTTTGGGTGTGTGCTCTAGAGTGGTATAGTTGGGTATTGATATAGATCTGCAAAACCATTCTGAGAAGCCAGCATATTGACTTGTAAAATGGCTGGGCAAATTTGTACTCCTACTAGCAATGGTGGAGTATTCCCCTTGTTCCACATCCTCTCTAGCATAAGCTGTCATTTTTGTTTTACATCTTAGATGTTCTGACTGGTGTTAGATGAAATCTCAGAGTTTTTAAATTTGCATTAGCCTGATAGATTAGAATACTGGACATTTAAATGCTTCTTTGCCATTTGAGATTCCTCTGTTGGGAGTTTCTTATTTATATATTTACCCCACTTTTAAATTGGAATATTTGACTTTTTGATGTCTAGTTTCTTGAGTTCTTTATATATTTTGGGAATCAGACGTCTGTCAGACGTTTGGGCGGTGAAGATCTTTTTTCTTTCTTTAAACTGCCATTTTGTTTTATTTACCATGGTCTTTGCCTTACAAAATCTTTTCAGTTTCATGGGGTCCCATTTATTGATTGTCTGTCTCAGTGTTTATGTTACTGTTGTTCTATGCAGGAAGTTATCTCCTGTGCTATTGCATTCTAGTTTTTTCCCTCACTTTTGTTCTATCAGATTCATTGAAACTGGCTTTATTTTCAGGTCTTTGATCCTCTTGGACTTGAACTTTATGTAGAGTGATAGATATGGATCTTTCTTGAACACAGAATTACCTTCAGGATTTAGCCTCCTCTTACCATGGTTACATAACTTACTTATTCTGTTGATGAATATTTCTCATATACAAACATCATGGTTTCCTACTGTAGATGATTGTGAATTAAATCAATAAAACCATGAATGAAAATCTGCAAATATTTAAGTTATTCAGGTATACAAAGACTCAATCAACCATTTCTGTGTGAGAATGTATTTAGGTTTCTAAGACTATCATACTATCTCCTAGGTTTCTGCATGATATTCATTCCCATAAGATATTTTGTCCATTATTTTCCCCTTGATCCAAGTCTCTAAAATAGGTACTATGTAGAAATATGGTTTTGAGGGGAAGTAGAGATGGCTCCTCCATTAGGGTTATCATGCCACATTGATCATTGCTGCAGTTCACAGGCAACAGAGTTGATTAGGGCTCTGATGGTTTCCATATTATGAATGCTTACATGCACCTTCTGGTACAACAAAACCTAGTTCTTAGGGATCAAATTTTCATTGCAGATCCATGCCCTGTATCTGAAATGTATAGTTTCTTCAGTAATAGGAATTTACCTTCCAGTTATAGAGAAGGAGAACCAAGAGAAACAGCAATAGCCTATAAAGTTTTGGAATTATCTTGGTCAGTTCTAATCAACAACACAAAAGAGAAATTCTCATGCTTGTTTTTAGAATTTTTGTAATGTACCCTTTAGCTAATTGTCAGCCCATATGGGAAAATTTCACTCAAGCTATTATATATATTTATTCATAGTCTATTATTTATTAAGGTAGTTTGAGGTATATGGGTAATGGCATGATTTCTTATGATTTGTCAGAGTGTTATTTTACCCCTTTCCTCTTTTTTTTTGTATTTATCTCCCTTATCCCTTCATAAGTAGAGTCCCAATTTTTTGTTTTCCCCATTCCCCCTTTCAGACCAAATTCAATCATTATATCACAGTTATACTTTTCCCTGGAAATTTCTATGTCCTAAAGCTTGTTTCATAGCTAATTAATAGAAATATTTCAGATTTATTTGGCCTGCTGCTATCATTATATCTATTCTCTTTTTGTTACTCTAATTTTTATTTTACTCATATTTTTATTTTTTACTGATTTTTTATTTGAATGCAGGGTTTTGGTTTGTACCTTGGGGTAAACCTAAACTCACAATGCAGTCTTAAATGGCCTTGAAATTTTAATCCTCCCAACTCAGCTTCTGAAGAATTAAAGCACTGAAGGCCTAGACCAACACACAGAGACAACTCACTAATCTTCATCTATCTCATTTTGCCCTTAATTTTATTTCCTGTGCACATAATATATAGCTGACCTTTTGAATATTGTCACATACACACATACAAAACAAAAATGAATAAATAAAACTGCAAATTTTTAGTGTGTACACACACACACACACACACACACACATATATATATATATATATATATTAAAAACAAACAACAAAATATTTAATCAACAACCTTATCCACCAGAGGACTCTCAAGTTACAGAACCAACCAACCTTACAAGATAGGTTCATTGGTGCAACAGTGGACTGTATGATTTGGGAATCACCAGTTACTCTCTGATTAGGTTTAAGAGTCACTCTACAATACAGAATTCATTCCTGGCACAGATAACTGAGTTAAGAATCTAGCCATATAGGTTGTAGGCTCTAGAGGTCAACCTACTGCTGTTAATAAATGAACATAGTACTTATGCTAAATACTTACCTTTAAACTAACAAATCACTGCAGCTCTTAGTTCTTATCAAGGTAGTTTGGTTTCATCTCATTTTTTGCCCATGAGCCCAGTACATCTATTAATATAGAAACTCACAACTAGTTAATACAGAGAGCAAGAAAATGTACAGTGTTCAGTCTCAATTGGGACATCTGTATCACACAACCTCCTCTGGGGGAACAGAAGTCATCATGGAAAAGGACAAGCAATTGCCAGAAATAATGGAGAACTATTGCAGAACAGTGGTTTCTGGACATGACAAGGCTGTTGGACACATGAACTCATATTGACTCTGACTGCATATATAAGACCTGAGCTAAATCAAACCAGTTGAGATTCCAACATGGATGAGGGAGGAACTTTCTAAGTGATAAACTAGCAGAGGAGATGTGGACAATTGATGGTGTTCTGGGGGAGGGAGAGTCAACATTATTTGGATGCTGATTCTGATAGACTGCACATGTTCAAACAGATATACTTAAATCATGTACATACTGACAGTACTTAGTCATTATGGTGGATGTCACAAAAAGTACATGAGTTTGGGAGGGTAAACTAGTGAGGGGTATAAGAGGATTTAGGGGAAACAAAAATGGGGGTTGAGTTTGATGAAAATAAATTATATTCATCTAAGATTTTATAATTATTTTGTTTAAATTAAGAAAGAAGAAAATTATAGAACAAGATAAAATAAAAATAAAAAGAATATATGTTTTTGTGTTGCCAGAACATAAGAAATCTGGTGAAGGTTGATTAATAATTAGATTGGAATAAAAACAGCTAGAGACTGAATATGTTAATTAGGTTTTTAAGACAGTATATAGAATGGAATTCACTAGGAACAATCACATGCACATTTATAGAGTCTGTGGGTTCCTACATTATTAGTATGTTTTTCATTACTAAGAAAATGTCTCCTACCTGCTGTGTCATGGATAAGAAGACCCCAATCACATATTTTTTAGTGTCCTCTCTAAAAATGTACAGGAGATTATAATGTTAATTTATTCATTCTTTCTATATCTCTAGCTACGTAGACTTAGTACTTTCTTATGAGGTGATAATAAAATAGAGACTCATCTTTTATCTTCCATTTCCTCTATAAATGAGAAAAGAATCCATAGAGTATATAAAGGAGACCTGCTGCCAGAAAGAAATGCACTTTGAGAAACATTTCTTGTTTCTGTATAATCACCAGCTGGTTCTTTCATTTAAATGAAGATTTCCTGAGAATTTTCGCAGGTGTCTAGCTATAACAGTGATTCATCCACTGCTATTCCAAGATGGGGGATTATGTCATTAAATCTTGTCCAGTTTTCCCATTCTAACTACGGGCAGGGGCAGATGAACTGATTAAATCCTAGTTCAAGCATGGTTATACATGGTGTTCTCCAAAACCAGTATGGAGTGCAATAGATGCAAGAAGGCGAAGAAAACTTATTTGAGAGAATTGCTTTTACTGCTAGCAAAAAAGAAATAGAGATTGTTTAATATAATTCTCTACAAAATTATGGAATTATCTATTATCAGTTTCATTTTGAGACTTTGTAATACCATATTAAAGGAAAACTTTCTTTTCCTAAAAATAAAAAAGGCACAATCTTTTTTAAAGCTAAAATTTATTTATTGTTCTATTTTGTGAGCATCCATTTGTGTGTCCTCCTGTGTGCTATGGTACCCTTGTAGAGGTTGCAATACAATTTGAAGTCTGAATTCTCTCCTTCTACTATGGGCTTCAATTATCCATGTGAGGTCATCATGCTTGTACATCATGTCAGCTTACCTGCTGTGTCATCTCACTGCCCCCCACAATACATTTTTAGGACATATATTTAGCAATTAACACTAATGCTGTAACAGCTTCTAAACAAAATAATAATTGCAGCATTAAGTAATTTTAAATTTGGGAACAAATTACAGTATATGGGTCTAATGTTTATGGAATCGTCTATTTCCATAATACTCTACAGACAGAAAATTCATGTGAAGCCTTCAGCTTTTCATCACATGCATTTAAAGAAATATCCATCTATTTTAGAATCCTAGTTGCTGACTCAGGTACCCTTCAGTGTAGAGAATCACACAATAGCTTTTCCTAATGAGATTTTACAGTCTCCAGATGTTCTGAAAATTGCAGTGACATTAGCATGGATGAAGTTCCTGCTTGGTGTTCGGTAAGATAGATGAGATTTTGGATTAAAGGCCTGGTAGGGAAATCATTACTTTACCAAGAGAAACAGCAATTGTCTTAAAGCCAAATACACCTTGAAAAATAGATCTACCTAACTGCATAAGCCAAATACTGGAATTTTGACTCAGAACTTCATAGATAAAATTAAGGTTAACCGTGTATGTCATTGTTAAGAACAATGGATACTAGAACTGTTTAGTCATCCTCTTCACAGGAGAGAATTAACTTAGTGGACAAAATGATAAAGTGTTACGTTTGTGAGCATGGGTATTTGGTAGTTGAGCTAATAAATCACAAAAATAGTGAAAAATCAACAAAAAGTAATCAAAGGTATATTAATAACATTAAATTATGCAAAATAGTACATGTAGTTACCAGAGGTTTGAAACTTAGAAAATTCCACAACAATATCTGCATCATCCCTATCAGGTTCCAAAATACTTTTCTTCATTTTAAGCTGTTGCCTTCACATCCAATGTACTGTATTAAAACAAAACTATCATGGCTGATGACTTTATAATCTTGATAAATTAAGAATAATATCCCCCTTGCTTTGAGATAAATTTAATCACACAGTTTATTCTAAAGAGTAGCTGAACTTCAGTTCAAGAGTAGAGACTTTGTTCTCACATTTGAGCCCAAAGCTCCTGCCTCTTCACCATACGGCCTCTTGCCAGTGTTAGTTAATCTTCCATTTGATGTTCCATTAAATATGAAATGTTTTTGGAATATGGCACTTTCTCAGAATCAGAATAGACAGGAACTCATGTGGGGCTGCCTATGTATTACATTATAAGTCCCCAAATTTTAGTAACCTTTCATCATCATAAGGGGAATTAATTCAGGCATTACAGTTAAGTATTGAAAATATTGATCCTAACTTGCATAAAACAGTGAATTGTTTTAAATGTTTATTACACAACTTAAACAACTGATTAACACATTCTGATTAGTTGAAGAATGGCACAGAGTTCTAATGGACACTCATTCATTTCTGGCTTCAAAAAGAAAATAAAGAATTATGGTACTGGGTACTGCCTCTTAATCAAAGGTGCTTAGGATTCTGTGGTTATTTTTGTCAGGGAGATGAGGATCTACAGATTACTAAACCTGGGATAGATTGTCTCAGTAGTACCAAAGCCATACTAAAGACAATATTCATCAAAGTAGAAAGGTGTAATCTATAGCTGTGGAGTTATTTTAAGCTGTGTGAACACAGACATCTATGCATTACTAGCAAACATCTATTTTATTATTAGTTGGGTTTCTTTTTCCAAAAAATAAAAAAATATACTTGATGTGGGATTCCCCTCCATATGCTGTGAATACCAATGATTAATGATAATAAAAAAAAACTGCTTTGAACCTATGGCAGGGCAGAACAGAACTAGTTGGGGAAAACTAAACTGAATGCTGGTAGAAAAAAGGCAGAGTCAAAGAGATGCCATGTAGCCGCCAGAGGGGAAAGATGCTATCTGCCATCTTTAACCTTGCTGGTAGGCCACAAGCATCATGGTAAAATATAAAACAATGGAGATGGGTTAATTCTAGATGTAAGAGCTAGCTAGCAATATGCTTAAGCTATTGGCCAAACAGTATTGCAAATAATACAGTTTCTGTGTGATTATTTTGGGACTGAGCAGCCAGAAACAAACAAGCAACCTTCTACAAAATATACTGTCTGATTTTCTTCAAATGTTCATCATTTGATGCATAATACTGTATAAAAATGTTATGTGTAAAATCTTGCAGGAGGCAATTACCTTGAATTTTACCAGTCCTTCATCAGCCATATGCTTATATGAAATGAAAATCACAGTGCTTGCATTCCCCAGGAATTCATCACCATAAAAATATGGCATAGAAGATTTAAAAAAATGGCTCATGTGTAAGGTGTTTGCTGTACAGCTATGAGAACCTGAGGTTGGATGAGTAGCAGCTTCACAAAAAGCTAGGGCAAGTTGAGAATGCATATAACCATAGCAATGAAGGGATAGAAGCCAGATCCTCTGAGACAGGTGATTCCAGTGGCTCACTGATCAGCCAATCTAGACAATAAGAGATTCAAGTTTGGTAAGATATCATGTCTCAAAAAGTAAATGCCAGCCTCAAGTTCTGACATAAACATGTGCAAGCAAATGTGGGTGTGTGTACACAAAAATGTGGATAACAAGCAAACACCCACTCAAAAATATGTAAGTGGCACAATGATTTTCTTGGCTGTAAGAATGTAGCACAGTTTCTACAGAACTGCTCCACATTTGATGGTAGAGATATAAGTATTACAGTCAGGGACCTAAGCTCATAACACTAACACTAACTTACAACAATACAGCATATTGCATTTCAATAGCCTCTTGCAACAGTCCAGACTAATCTTGGTCACCCCTTTACCTACTCCCAAGTACACTGTAGTAGTATGAATGAATACTTGGTCCTTAGTTTGTAGAAAACTTTTGGAAGGATTGGAAGGTATGGCCTTGTTAGTAAAAGTGTGTGTGTCACTGGTGGTGGGCTCTGAGGTTTCAAAAACCCACACAAGGCCCAGTTGCTCTCTCTCTCTCTCTCTCTCTATCTCTCTTTTTCTCTCTCCATCTTTATCTAATTTTTGAATCAGATGTAAGCTCTCAGTTATTTCTCCAAAAGAGTGTCTACTTGGCCAGCACCATTTGTTAAAAATGCTTTCATTCTTCCATTGTATAATTTTAGCTTCTTTGTCAAATATGAAGTGTTCATACATTTGTGGATTAATATCTAGGTCTTTGATTCAATTCCATTGGTCAATGTCTCTGCTTTTATGCCAATACTAAGCTGTTTTCGTTACTGTAGCTCTGTAATAGAATGGGGTAATGATCAGAACAGAGAATTTGCAACAGAAGAAGTTCAAATTGCCGAAAGATACTTAAGGTCATGTTCAACTTCCTTAGCCATCAGGGAAATGCAAATCAAAACAACGTTGAGATGCCATCTTACACCTGTTAGAATGGCTAAAATCAAAAACACCAATGATTGCCTATGCTGGAGAGGATGTGGAGTAAGGGGAACTTTCATCCATTGCTGGTGGAAATGCAAACTTGTGCAACCACTTTAGAAATCAGTGTGGCAGTTTCTCAGGTAATTGGGAATCAACCTACCTCAGCATCCAGCAATACCACTCTTGGGAATATACCCAAGAGAAGCGCAAACATACTACAAAAGCATTTGTGCAACTATGTTCATAGCAGCATTATTTGTAGTAGCCAGAACCTGGAAAAAACCTAGGTGCCCCTCAATGGAAAAATGGATCAAGAAAGTGTGCAATATATACACAATAGAATACTACTCAGCGGTAAACAACAATGAAATCTTGAATTTTGCATGCAAATAGATGGAAATAGAAAACACTATCCTGAGTGAGGTAATCCAAAGCCAAAAAGACGATTATCATATGTACTCACTCATTAGTGGACTCTAGCCATAAACAAAGGACACTAAGCTTATAGTTCACAAGCCTAGAGAAGCCAAATAGGAAGGCGAAACCAAAGAAAAACATATATAGATCCTCCTGTCAATTGGAAGCAAACAAGACCGCTGGGCAAAAGTTGGAAGCTCAGAGGCGGGGATAGGGGTGCCAGTAGAGGGGGTGGGGGTCGGGGAGAGGGGGAAGAGGAAGGGA